>CAUYRH010067659.1:0-15935 GCA_963574655.1 Perodicticus potto
CAAATAATGGCTGGGTGTTGTGGCGGGCGCCTGTAGTCCCAGCTACTTGGGAGGCGGAGGCAGGAGACTCTCTTGAGCCCAGGAATTGGAGGTTGCTGTGAGCTGTGATGCCACAGCACTCTATCCAGGGTGACAGCTTGAGGATCTGTCTCAAAAAAAAAAAAAACAGCTGGTCGTTGTAGTGGGCGCCTGTAGTCCTAGCTATTTGGGAGGCTGAGGCAAGAGAACCGCCTAGGCCCAGGAGTTGGAGGTTGCTGTGAGCTGTGATGCCACAGCACTCTACCAAGGGTGATAAAGTGAGACTCTGTCTCTAAAAAAAAAAAAAAGATAGGCTTCGCACCTGTGGCTCAACGGGCTAAGGCGCCAGCCACGTACACCTGAGCTGGCAGGTTCGTATCCAGCCAAACAACAATGACGGCTGCAACCAAAAAATGGCCGGGCATCATGGCGGGCACCTGTAGTCCCAGCTACTTGGAAGGCGGAGGCAAGAGACTAGCTTGAGCCCAGGAATTGGAGGTTGCTGTGAACTGTGATGCCACGGCACTCTATCCAGGGTGACAGCTTGAGGCACTGTCTCAAAAAAAAAAAAAAAAGATAGAAAAACTATCAAGGCATGGTGGTATATGCCTGTAGTCCCAGATATTCAGGAGGGTAAGGCAAGATGATTGCTTAAGCCCAAGAGTTTGAGGTTGCTGTGGGCTATGATGACACCATGGCACTCTACCCAGGTGACAGTGAGACTTGGTCTTTAAAAAAAAAAAATTATTACTGTTCTTTATAAAAGATGTAATTTAAATGATATATCCCCTAACCTACCTTCTCTTAAGTCAGTTATCCATAGCACAGATTACTCTAATGAGAGATTGATATCCAGGAGACTAAGAGAAACACCCTAACAGCTACTCTTAGCAATCCTTGACTTCCAGGTCGGATTCTGTGGAAACTTCAAAGCAAACATTGTCCACGTTTTCTTTTTGAGACAGAGTCTTACTTTGTTGTCCTCAGTAAAGTGCCATGGCATCATAGCTCACAGTAACCATGAACTCTTGGGCTCAAGTGATCCTCTTGCTTTAGCCTCCCAAGTAGCTGGAACTACAGGAGCCTACCACAAGGCCAGGCTATTTTTAGAGATGGAGTCTCACGTTGGTCTCTAACTCCTGAGCCCAGGTTATCTACCCAGCTTGGCTTCCCAGAGTGCTAGGATTACAGGTGAGAGATACCATACCCAGCCACATTGTCAGAGTTTTGAAAATGCTTCCCATTTGAACCAAGTGCAGTTGCTCATGCCTGTAATCCCAGCACTTGGGAGGCTGAGGCTGATGGAATGCCTGGACTCAGAGGTTCGAGACCAGCCTGCGCAGAGCAAGACCCCATCTCTAAAAATAGCCAAGTATTGTGGTGGGTGCCTGTAGTCCCAGCTACTTGGGAGGCTGAGGCAAGAGAATTGCTTGAGCCCAGGAGTTTGAGGTTGCTGTGAGCTAAGATGCCACAACACTATACCAACGGTGACAAAAAAAAAAAGTGAGGGCGGTGCCTGTGGCTCAGTGAGTAGGGCGCCAGCCCCATACACCAAGGGTAGCAAGTTCAAACCTGGCCCTGGCCGAACTGCAACAACAAAAAAAAATAGCCAGGCGTTGTGGCAGGCACCTGTAGTCCCAGCTACTCAGGAGGCTGAGGCAAAAGAATCACCTAAGCCCAGGAGCTAGAGGTTGCTGTGAGCTGTGAAGCCAGGGCACTCTACCAAGGGTGACAAAGTGAGATTCTGTCTCTAAAAAGACAAAAAGTGAAAATGGTCCCCATTTGGTCCACCCTGACTTTGGGGGTCTTTGTAGTCCAAAGGATGGAAGCCTTCCTGCTAACAGGCTTGTATAGAGTACTGTTAACTCTTAAGCTCATCCCAGGCCTCATATATTCAAGCCGAGGTCAAAGAAGCCAATACTGGTAGCAACATTTGGAAACAAAAGTGAGAGAGGATAGAGCCAGAGTTGAACCTACAGAAGGCCACAATTTCTCAGAGCCTTGACATTTACTCAAGAAATCTTGGCAAGCAGACACAGTCAAATCCTGGCATCCAGACCCAGTGATTATTTTGTTTTTTTTTTTGAGACAGAGCCTCAAGCTGTCACCCTGGATAGAGTTCCGTTGCATCACAGCTCACAGCAACCTCCAATTCCTGAGGTCAAGCAAGTCTCTTGCCGCCACCTCCCAAGTAGCTGGGACTACAGGTGACCGCCACAACGCCCGGTGATTTTTTTTTTTTTTTTGGTTGCAGCTGTCATTGTTGTTTGGTGGGCCCCGCGCTGTATTCGAACCCACCAGCTCAGGTGTACGTGGCTGGCGCCTTAGCCCGTTGAGCCACAGGCGCCAAGCCCCCAGTGATTATTTTGTATGAAACACCAATATGACTACTATACTTGATCTTAGTCAAAAGGCTGAGAAATAATCAACATGACTAAGAGTGGAATTTTACTTGCATTATCACCAAGGATCTCTATGATCCAAGGACGCAATGACTGATCCCAGCATGGGTGACTAAATGAATGCCTACAGAGGGCACTATGGCAACAAGCACTTCAAAATGGAGATATCTAAAGAAATGTGAGGGGCAGGGTGAGGTGGCTCACACCTGTAATCCTAGCACTCTGGGAGGGCCCATTGAGCTCAGGAGTTCCAGACCAGCCTGAATAAGAGTGAGACCCTGTCTCTATTAAAAATAGAACAAACTAGTCAGGACTAGTGGTGGGCGCCTGTAGTTCCAGCTACTCTGGAGGCTGACTCAAGAGAATTGTTCAAGCCCAAGAGTTTGAGGTTGCAATGAGCTATGATGTTACAGCAATCTACCTAGGGTGACAGAGTGAAACTATCTCAAAAAAAGGGAAAAGAAATGTGAGGAACTTGTCCTTAAACAGATAGGATCAGAAAGAAAAGGGAAGACTAAGAGAAGGGCAGCTCTAAGATCAAGTATGTAGGCTCGGCGCCTGTGGCACAATGGGCTAATGAGCTGGCAGGTTCGAATCCAGCCTGGGCCCGTCAAACAACAATGACGGCTACAACCAAAAAATGGCCAGGCATTGTGGCGGGCGCCTGTAGTCCCAGCTACTTGGGAGGCGGAGGCAAGAGACTAGCTTGAGCCCAGGAATTGGAGGTTACTGTGAACTGTGATGCCACGGCACTCTCTCCAGGGTGACAGCTTTAGGCTTTGTCTCAAAAAAAAAAAAGATCAAGTATGTAAGAGTGAAATTCACTGTTACTAAATCAGAAGAATGATGACATTCAGTGACCATTTTAGACCGTCTGAAGTAGCTGCCCTCCAAAAAGCCAAATGGTTAATGGACTGAGAGCCACCTCCTCTCCTATCCAAGTACGTCAATGAACTCATACCAACAGAAATACTTAAGATAGGGTAGCTTCCAAAGGGTTGATGGAAGCAACGAATCAGAAAGAGTATGTGTTTTCTCTTCACAATAGGGTGGGGTGTGAGGCTAGGAAATACATATCTGAGTCTAAATTGTAAAGTGAGGAAAACTCAAATATACCCTCTGGTTCCCTTCACTTACCTTAATTGCTATGTTGTTGGATTCAGTAGCACCGCTAGTGAAAATGATCTCACGAGGATCAGCCCCAATCAGAGATGCTACTTGCTGCAAGCCAAGAAACAGATATATCAATTCCCCGGGCAGGAATGGGGCTGCATACACAGTTGGGACAGCTCTGGAACAAGAAGAGCTGAACTTCATTCGACCAAACTGCCCAGGAAAAAGTTCTGCACCTACTAATATCAGAAAATAGATCCAGTAATATCTCAGGTCCTAGACTCATAGCCACCCTAATACAAAATAATTATATTATTATTATTGGGATTTTTGTTAATGACCTAATTGTGCTCTTACTATCTATGAGTATTATGTTAATAAACATCAGCATTTATTTTATTTATTTATTTTTGAGAAAGGGTCTCACTTTGTCACCCTTGGTACAGTGCGGCAGTGTCACAGCTCATAGCAACCTCAAACTCTTGGGATTAAGAGATTCTCTTGCCTCAGCCTCCCAAGTAGCTGGGATAGAGGTGTCCACGACAACGCCCGGCTATTTTTAGAGAGGAGGTCTCGGTCTGGCTCAGGTCTCGAAACTGTGAGCTCAGGCAATACACCCACCTCGGCTTCCCAAGTCCTGGGATTACAGGCATGAGCCACCGTTGCCAGCCCAAACATCAGCATTTAATCTCCCAATAACCCTAGGAGTAGAAACAATTGCAATCTCCATTTCCAATGTGAGGAAATTAAGGCTTAGAGAATTTAGATAATTTGTCCAACATCATTTAGCTAGTAGATGCGGGAACTAATTAAATGCCTTGAGTCAAACTCTAAGATGTCTCACAGAGTCTCTTTCAGAAAGAACCCCCAAACCATTTACACCTCCACCCACACCTACCAAGGAAATGCCTCCCAAGAGCCACTGACCCAGGAACCTCCCAGAGTCCTCTGTACTAACCTGACGAGCATGTTCCATGGCTGCCTCACTCTCCCATCCATAAGCATGTGTCCGGGAGTGTGGGTTCCCATAATAGTTGACTAGGTAAGGGAGCATGGCATCAAGTACCCGAGGGTCCTGAGCACAATAGAATAGGTCACTTTCCTTGATCCCACAGTCAACTCAGGCCCTCCTCCAGCCCTTCAGACCTGCTTACCCTGCTTTATCACACTTCCAACCTTTCAGATACCACCTAGCTTAGGCCTCAAACATTCTCTGTCCCTTCAGGTACTAACGAGATTATCTACCTAATACGTTCCTACTACGAACCTATCTGAATCCAGATCGTTCTACCATCCCCTCAGATAGTCTATAAACATTGCCTTGCTCTGATATGTTTCTGCAAGTATTTCAATTCCTGCCAGGCAATGTGATCTATAAGTGGCTGGGACAAGACAGAGCACATGTAAATGCTCCTTCTCACAGATTGGTGAAAATTTGCATTAATATTAGATTGCTAATCATGTGGCAAGCTGCTTTACATATTTTGACCCATTTAATAGTGGCCCAAATGCACATAGTATTAAGTGGCAGTCTAGCTAATTCCAGAGCCCATGCTTTTAACTATTACTACAGTGCTTGCACTGAATGAGATTTGACCAAAGGGGTAGGTCGGAACCTGTGGCCTTCTAATTTCAAGATTGTTCTCTTCCATTTTATTCTATTATTATTATTATTGTTATTATATTTTATTTTATTTTGTAGAGACAGAGTCTCACTTTATCACCCTTGGTAGAGTGCCATGGTATCACACAGCTCACAGCAACCTCCAACTCCTGGGCTTAAGCAAGTCTCTTGCCTCAGCCTCCAGAGTAGCTGGGACTACAGGCACTGGCCTGGCTATTTTTCTGGCTATTTTTCTGTTTTTGCAGTTTGGCAGAGGCCGGGTTTGAACCTGCCACCCTCAGTATATGGGGCCGGCGCCATAGGTGAGCCCTATTATGAGCTTACTCGATGAGCCACAGGTGCCACCCTATTATTATTTTTTTGAGACAGAGTCTCACTGTGTTGCCCTCAGTAGAGTGCCGTGGTGTTACAACTCACAGCAACCACAAACTCTTGGGCTCAAATGATTCTCTTGTCTCAACCTCTTGAGTAACTGTGATCACAAAATGCCCAGCTATTTTTAGAGATGGGGGTGGTGGGGGTGGAGGGAGTCTTGCTTTGGCTCAGGCTGGTCTCAAACCGATGAGCTCAGGCAATCCACCCACCTCAACCTCCCAGAGTGCTGAGATTACAGGCGTGAGCCACAGTGCCCGGCCAACATTGTTCTTTTTTAAGCACCAAAGGAGGCAAGAAAGTTTCATCTTTCTCTGCTGTATCCCCTTTTTTTTTAAGAAACAGAGTCTCACTTTATCACCCTCAGTAGAGTGCCATGGCATCACGCTCACAGCAACCTCCAAGTCCTGGGCTTAGGCGATTCTCTTGCCTCAGCCTCCTGAGTAGCTGGGACTATAGGCGCCTGCCACAATGCCCAGCTATTTTTTTGTTGCAGTTTGGCTGGGGCTGGGTTTGAACCCTCCACCCTCAGTATATGGGGCCAGCGCCCAACCCAATGAGCCACAGGAGCCGCCCTGCTTTATCCCTTTTAACGAAAGGACTTGTTCTATAAAATCTGGATTCCTTTAAAAGGCCATACATGGCCCCAAGGCTCCAGGTTGCCCACTCTGCAAAGTGGAACAAAATTTAAGCCTCCTAACTCCCCTCAGCCATTTCCATGTGTTGTCACTTCTTTCATTTACTTCCTATAAACAGCCTTCGGAAAACTGCCCCTCTATCCTTACCAGAGGAGTTGTGGCTTGCACGTCCATATAAAGAGGTCGCAGCACTGACTCTGGAGCAGTGGCTGTATCTGAGGGAACAGCCGACTGGGGAGCAGGGTCTGCAACTGACACAAAATGCAATGTAGCAGCCAAGTAAGACACAATGCAACTATGAATGCAGAGCATCCAATGGAGCAGGTCAAACTCTGGGCGGAGGTATTGTGGGAAAGGAATTCTCACAACCCTGAAAGGAATTATAGCCTTTTTAGAAAATCAGGTCAGAAACCAGCAATCCCCTCCCCAGATTCCTGGACTGCCTCAAGGCTGGAGTTCCTAGAAACATCCTACGCACATCCTGAACCATAATCCTAAGAATAAATCCATATCCTGACTCCCACTAGAGAAGAGCCCCAGCCCCAGAGCTCCTGGCTCACTGATCCATTCCACCTATGCTGATGAGGCTAATAAAATCCTTTTGCAACTGTAGGACCTGAGATGACACCTGGTCAGTCTCTGTTTTCCTTTTTCCTTCCATAAGTCTTTCCTTGTCCCTGGACTGGCCTCCTCTCCTCTCTTGCGGATCCTGACTCCGGTTCTATGCCAGAACCTTTCAGTAAGTATAAAGGGATGCTGGGATCGAACCTCAGTGGAAAGGAAACAAGATATCAGAGAACCTGAGCACGCTGTAAAAGGAGAGAAGAGATAGGCAGACAGAAGGCTCTTGTAGGTGGACGTCCGGGCAAAATTCGAATTGTCTCCTTGGGAGTCAGGAGGGATCCAAGGGTAAAGTTATTTACAAGACGAGTGGGACAGGAGTAGGTGAGGTCTCTTTCGGAGTTTACAGGCTGGAGACCCTGACACCAGTATCTCCATATTGGCCAAAGACCTCTGAAGAACAAGCCTACCAGATTCTGGGGGACTACGGGGTGGGCGCGGCAGAGTCAACTGTTGGGGGCTGCCTGAGAATGGCTGAGAAAAAGGGTCAGAGGCTCTCGGCAGCAGAGCGGGACAGGGAGGTTCCGCAATACTCAGTTGCGTCGCAGTGCCAAGAGGGAAAGGCTCGCGCCTCCGAAGAGGGTGGCAGTGAGCGGGAGCGTACCGCGCAGGCGCAGCCCCCGAGTAGGTACCGCAGGCCTCGGCCCCGAAGCCGCAGTCACAGCCCAGGCCGCCAGCCTCCAAGCGGCTCGCAGCAGCATGGTCCTGGTGGCAGAGCCCACCGCCCGAAGCGCCTGCAGTCTTCGGCCCGAGGCTCCCGGAAGTACTGCATCGCGCTCCGGAAGGGATTTCTCCAGCCGCGAGCGCCCTCCCACCTCGATTTCCGCGTGAAACGTAGAACTGAGCTACCGAGGCCGCGAGCGAGGTGAGGTGGGGGCGGACCGAACGCCGCGGCCCCGCGCGGCGCTGGGCCTGAACGCGAAGAGGGTGGAGGAGCAGGGCTAGGCCCTGATTTTCCTTCCCTAACTTTCCCCAAACCCCTGGGGCCCCTGCCCACCCGCCGTCACTGTCCTAGCCGGACTCCCGAACTGGCGGCAGGGCCCGCATTCCCCTAACCCTCGCACCCTGCAGATGCCGGTGGCCGTGGGCCCCTACGGACAATCTCAGCCAAGCTGCTTCGATCGCGTGAAGATGGGCTTTGTGATGGGTTGTGCCGTAGGCATGGCGGCCGGGGCACTCTTCGGGACCTTTTCCTGTCTCAGGTGAGGGGGTCGGGCGGTGATCTCTGGGCGGCACTACTGACCTTCCCACCTACACCCCAGTCCGCCGGGACCCTGAACTGAGCCTATTTTTTTCCACCTCCCTGCCTGTCCTCTAGTGAGAGAGACTCATTTCCTAACCACCTTCAGTCCGTAAGGGCAGGTTGGAAGCGTCATTTCTTAATCTGAGTTTAAAAGCGCTTTCAGGCTCTTCACCTACTTGTTCTGTGATTTTAGGCAAGTTAGATACTGGGTTTCCTTAGGTGTAGCATGAAGACAGCTAACACCTACCTTATAGAACTGTAGTCAGCAGACATTGCACACTATCTGGCACATACTAAATGCTCAGTAACTTTGTAATACTGCTGTTATTTTTATTTCCAATTGGGGACAACAAAACAAACTTGTTGAGCAGTTTACTATTCTGGGAACAGGATGCAGAGATAATTCAGATAAACGTTACACACTGAAGGTCATTTTCACATTTAAAGGCTGGGGTGTCTTTTTGTTGTTTTTGAGACAATCTCACCTTATTGCGTTGGTAGAGTGGCGTCATAGCTCTCAGCAACTGCAAACTCTTGGGCTCAAGTGATTCTCTTGCCTCAGCCACCCTAGTAGCTGGAACTACAGACGCCCACCACAATGCCTGGCTATTTTTAGAGATGGGGGTCTCTCTTGCTCAGGCTGTTCTCAAACTCCTGAGACCAGACTCAGGTGATGTCCTTGCCCCCACCTCCCAGTTCTAGGATTACAGGTGTGAGCCACCTGTGCCCCACCTAAAAGCAGTTACTTTCATTCTCCCAGACTGTTAACAATTTACTGAAAACTTTACATTAACCACCATGCTAAATACTCTACTAGTGTTAAAAAAAAAAACAAAAACTGATAGACAATCTTGGGATGTCCATTTTACATTTGACACAGACTGTAAACTGCAGGAATGGGTCTTGTACCCAGGCCTGACTCCAAAATCATTAACACCGGAAAACCATCAAGAAGATGGTCTCTGCTGAAATATACATACCTTGGAGGCAAAACCAGCCCTAAAAGCTAGTTTCCCTGCCCATGTACTTTACTTTGCATCTGTTGCTTCCCACAAACTACAAGTTGACATATGTATCAAAAGAAAAAATGACCTAGATAACCGTTGGATCCTTTTCCTTGTTATTACCCAACTAAGGTGGGAAAAGGTAATATCCAGACAAATAACATAATTCGGAGTGCCAGACCTAAATGCTTTGTTCATCGTTAGAAGGAGACTGAATGGGGCAGTTAATACTCTTCCCTGTGTTTTTGTTCCCAAATGGTCCCATCTTGGTTTCCTCCTCAGGATCGGAATGCGGGGTCGGGAGCTGATGGGCGGCATTGGGAAAACCATGATGCAGAGTGGCGGAACGTTTGGCACGTTCATGGCCATTGGGATGGGCATCCGATGCTAACCATGGCAGTGGCTGCTTACTACATCTTCTCATCAATCCCAGCCCATGTGATACAATAAAACAAATTCTTTGAGTAGTCTTGAGTGTCTGATAGAGTAATTATTTTGTTCTCTTCAACCTATTCAGCTTTCAAAACATCTTCTACCAGTTTTGTACAACCTGCAGTCCACGTTTAGGATTGTTTTCCTTACGTGATATTTGGAAAAGTATGCATGGACCTTTTTTTTGGAGACAGTCTATGTCACCCTCAGTAGAGTGCTGGGCTTAAGTAATTCTCTTGCATCAGCCTCCCAAGTAGCTGAGACTACAGGCGCCTGCCACAATACCTGGACATTTTTTTTTTGTACTTGTCATTGTTGGTTGGCAGGGCCTAGCTGGGTTTGAACCCACTAGCCCTGGTGTATGTGGCCAGTGCCCTAGCCACTGAGCTGTGGGTACCAAGCCTTATCTCCCTATTAAAGGAAAAAACTGAGATTCAAAAAATACTCAGATTTCCTGAAGATTAAAACGCCACAGAGGTTTTAACTTATTTCCAATCATTGCTTCACCCTGAGATTGTTCTTCAGATACAGCTGCCTGCCTTATCAGAAAGAGCATTGGCCCACTGTGAAACCTCAGTTTAACTTTCCTAGTTTAACTGCCTAAATCCCAGGTAATTTTCTAACAATCATCAATGATGCGATATACTTGGCCTTCCATAAGATTCTATAAATTGACCTGATGGGAAGTAGTAAGGAGGAAAGTGTCCTTTACCTGCCAACATAGGCCTTAATGGATTTTCTGGCCTCCACTACCAATACTGTAGTAGTATTAAGAACTTAATATTGGCTCGATTCCTATAGCTCAAGCAGCTAAGGTGCCAGCCACATACACGAGCTGGCGGGTTTGAATCCAGCTCTGGCCTGCCAAACGACAGCTACAACCAAAAAATGGCCAGGCATTGTGGCCGGATAATGTAGTCCCAGCTATTTGAGAGGCTGAGGCAAGAGAATCGCTTGTGCCCAGGAGTTGGAGGGTCCTGTGAGTTGTGATGCCACAGCACTCTACCCAGGGTGACATTTTGAGGCTCAGCACCCGTAGCACACTGGTTATAGCACCGGCCACATACACCGAGGGTGGCGGGTTCAAATCCAGCCCAGCCCAGCTAGACAACAATACAACAAAAAATAGCCAGGTGTTGTGCCAGGCCCCTGTAGTCCCAGCTACTCAGTAGGCTGAGGCAAGAGAATCACTTAAGCCCAAGAGTTTGAGGTTGTTGTAAGCTGGGACTCCACTCACTTAACCAAGGGCAACATAGTGACACTCTTGTCTCAAAAAAAAAAAAAAAACCTTGACATTTTGAGATACTGAGATGCAAAGAAAATTAACACTACCAGATTGGCTATACATTTTCCCACCAAAACAAAAGAATATCTCAGGAGCTGATGACCTAAAGAAATTTCACTTTGGACAGGCACAGTGGCTCATGCCCTTAAACCTAGCACTCTGGGTGGCCAAGGCAGGTGGACTGCCTCAGCTGGAGAGTTTGAGATCACTCTGAGCAAGAGATCCCCGTCTGTAAAAATAGGCAGGTGTTGTGGTGGATGCCTGTAGTCCCAGCTACTCAGGAGGCTGAGGCAAGAGAATCCTTTGAGCCCGAAAGTTTGAGGTTGCTGTGAGCTATGACAACTCTACTGAGAGCAACAAAGTGAGACTGTCTCAAAATACATTTCACTTACAATAGCCATTTGTACCATTTTCTATATATCCCATCACTCCACTTAACACCATGTTTCCTTTAATCATTTATAAATGAAGTTTAAAACTCTGACCCCCTCAAAAAAACCAAACCTGTGACAGACAAATTTTGGCCACCCATTTTTGCAGTTGGTAAGAGCCCACACTTGCTGGCTCAGTTCCTCTTAAGGAATGATAAAACAAGCTTGATAGATTTGGCACAAGGGGGAAAAACATTAATGCAAAAATACCATAAATGCTTTCCAAAACAAAAACATCAAATTTGACAAAATTTCTTTCTGTTCCTGCCCCCAAAATGCTGGCTGGTGTTGAAAAGTTAACTTTGATGGCTCTGCACCTGTAGGTCAAGCATCTGAGGTGCCAATCACATACAGCAGAGCTGGGAGGTTCGAGCCCAGCCCAGGCCTTCTCAACAAGGACAACTGCAACCAAATAAGAGCTGGGTGTTGTGGTGGGCACCTGTAGTCCCAGCTACTTGGGAGGCTGAGGCAAGAGAATCCCTTAGGCCCAGGAGCTGGAGATTGCTGTGAGCTGAGGCTACGGTACTGTATCCAGGGCTGTAGCTTGAGGCTGTCTCAAAAAAAATAAAAAGTTAACTTGATGTTTTTCTCAATATTAACTAAAGCAATTCAACTAGGTTAGCTGGGAGGTCAAGGCAGGTGGATCCCTTTAACTCAGTTCTAGATCAGTCTTAGTAAAAGCGAGACCCAGCCTCTAAAAATTGGCGCCTGCAGTCCCAGCCACTTAGGAGGTTGTGGAGAAATAATCACTTGTGTGGGCGGCGCCTGTGGCTCATCGAGTGGGGCGCTGGCCCCATATACCCCAAGTGGCGGGTTCATACCCAGCCTCAGCCCGAACTGCAAAAAAAAAAAAAAAGCAAAAGAATCATTTGTGGCCAGGCCAGGTGGCTAACACCTGTAATCCTACCACTCTGGGAAGCAAAGCCAGGAATGTGGATTGCACTGATCTCACAGGTTTGAGACCAGCCTGAGCAAGACACTGTCTCTACAAGTGGCCAGATGTTGTGGGCTCCTACAGTCCCAGCTACGAATTGCTTGAGCCCAACAGTTTGAGGTTCCTATGAGCTGACACCAGGGCACTCTACTGAGGGCAACAAGTGAAACTGTCTCAAAAAAAAAAAAGGCTAGACATTATCACACAGGTGCCTATAGGTCACGGCTACTCAGGAGGCAGATACTAGAGAATCACTTGAGCCCTAGAGTTTGCGGTTGCTGTGAGCTGTGATGCCATGGCGCCATGGCACTCTACCAAGGGCAACAAAGTGACACTGTCCTTCCTCAAAAAACAAAAAAAAATAGGTTAAGTATCCATCCAAAAGGCTGATAAAAAATGGGATATCCACTGACATGAATGATTTGGTACCTAAATAAGCCTATCAACTTGTGCAGCCATGTGAACAAAAGTGAGATCAGTGTTATAAAGGTAAATATTACTCCATTATGGAACAACACAACCTACTCAAAAGAACTGACCAATAATGAAAAGTAGAAGATACACAGTGTAAGTGAAGACATCCTATCCAACGAGTATGGAAGGTCATCCCTTAATACAGATATATCAATTTGGGAAACCAGTTTGAAATTAAGGCATTTTTCGTAGTATGTCCAGCTTAAAATGCTGGGTAAATGTGCTTGGTTTTTTTTCTGGTAAACCCCTCTGTCTTGATTTATTGCCCTAAAAGTTATAGTGCTAGGACATAATGATATAAAGGACAGGAACGATTGGAGGGCAAGAATTTCACCAGACTACAGACTGCACACTAAGGTTTTCCTTAAAAAGTACTGATAGTCAAAGAAACTAACATTCTATCCTCAAGATTCTATGACTTTAAAACATTTGAAAAATAAAGATTTCTTATGGGCTTTTTAAGAGAATTTTATTTGAGTGGTTCTTACAAAGATTGTTGCAATATGAAAGTCATTTTGTTTGATAGAAATATCAAGCTGTCTTGTCAAACACACTGAAGTAACCCAAAAATATATTTCAGAGCTCACAGAGCTTAAAAAGAGCAAAGATTATATGCAACCAGACAAAACCTATTTCTGCATTTCCTACTTCTTCGCTCAGACTGTTTTGCTTACCAGACTGTCACTAAACATCTTCAGGAAATGCAGGGATCATTTTGTTTGGAATCTTAAGACACACCAGAATGCGTACTATTTACAAAGAAACTTTTAAAGATACATTAATTGAAAAGATACCATCAAGAAATATTTTGAGATCTCCCTTTCTTGCCAATTGATCAAATGCAAGATGAGATGCTAAACAAACAGCCCTTTAGCTGTCTTGAAATGTCATACACTAAATGTGTATTGCAGAAACCTCTGCTAAACCATTAGCCAAATATCAACATTAGTGAAATGGGAAATGTAACTGCTGTGTAAAAAGTTAAACATTTAAAAACATCATTACACCCCTGGTCTGCCTTTTTACAGAAAACATATTTGTTTCCCTACAGCTACTCCTATAGGTCCCTAATGTAATTTTCTACATGAACATTTTAAAAGGCAGAACAAGAGAATAGCTTTGTATACAGTGGGATTTGCTAGTTAGGGAGAATGAGCACACTGCATTCCTGTTGACATTTTTATTTTTTCAAGGTAACAGGAATTGTATACAAATGACAGTAGACCCTTGCCTTTTTATTTTTATCTAAATAAAAGATAACTCAAGATGAATCCTCAAGAAAGAAAAAAAGCTATGTACATAAGGGACTATATCTTCATTCATCGTCTACTTGGAACCAGTAGTTGTGTAGCTGTCATAGAATCAGGAAAGAGGTTGTGGTAAGTTGGAAGAGGTACATATGCTGCTGTTATCATTTTACCTGTTGAAAGAAAAAGATATGTGTTTAGCATCTTCATTTAATCTTACTTGACTTAGTAACAATTACTGAAAAAAACCTAAAACTCACCAGCAAACCACCTGCCATGCAATGCATTCACAGCAGCAATAGCTGCAGCAATTGATGGGCACTTCACATACACATTGCCCTAAAAACAAAAGGAAAGAAAAGGTAAGAATGGTGCTGTATCCAACATCGGCTCAGGATTATCCAAGAAGACTAGTTTTCTAAAATTTGTCTTTCCTTTGAAGGTATTTAGGCCAAGACCCTAAAGATTCCCTGAGGAGAAAACTACTGTAATATAATCTAACAGTGGCTATAGCATGCACCAACAATCTAACATTGAAAAATCCAAATACCTGAGCTGAATTTTTGTCAACATAAATATGAATAACGCCTCCATGTTTATTACATTCTTCAATCACGTCATCTTTAATCTCTGTATCCCATCCAACTTCTTCTTCTCTGTAAGAAAAGTTTTAAGCTGTCTCTTAAATACTATTCAAATAACACAAGACATAAACACTCTCAAAAGTATAAAAAGCAACAAAATATTTGTTCCCTGAATACAAAGAGTTAGGTACTTGGTATGGCGCCTATACTCAGCAGCTAGGGCGCCAGCCACATTCACCAAAGCTGGGAGTTCGAACCCACCCATGCCAAACAACAACTACAACCAAAACATACCCAAGCGCTGTCGCAGCTACTTGGGAGGCTGAGGCAAGAGAATCGCCTAAGTTCAAAAGTTTGAAGTTGCTGTGAGCTGTCACGCCATAGCACTCTGAGGGCAACATAATTAGACTCTGTCTCAAAAAAAAAAAAAGAAAAAGAAAAAAAAATAGTGGTAGTAAGATGATCCCTTTATATATGTCCTTTTGTTAGTTTTCAGGAAGGTCTCTCTTCTAAGAGTGACTTGTTAATCCTAAATCCACTTCTTGGATCTACATCTAGTCCCATATTTAGTCCCTGGAGTGGGTGAAGAGAGAAACAGGAAAGGTGAAGGGGAGGGCTCTTTGCCAGTATCTCCAGATCTACTAGATGGTTTTGGATTACAACCATAATTCTAGATACACATTTTTAGTAAAGTATGTGTGTTTATTGTGAACGAAGTTCATATTTTACACAAAGTTCATATTTTACATGAAACCTTTGTAAATGTCCTGAGATGTCCTTTGGTTGTAGTTGTTGTTTGGCAGGTCTGGGTGGGTTGGAACTCCCAGAACTAGTAAATTAAGTACTTTGTGTCTTTTTGTTATAACTGATAGAAAAAAGATGCATCTTAGACAAACACTTTTTTTCCCCTTGAGACAGAGTTTCATTATTTTGCCCTGGTAGAGTGCCATGGTGTCACAGCTAACAGAAACCTCAAACTCTTGGGCTTAAGCAATTCTCTCGCCTCAGCCTCCTAAGGAGGTGGGACTACAGGCAACCACCACAAAGCCCAGCTATTTTTTTCTTTTTTTTTTGAGACAGAGTCTCACTTGCTCTCTCTTAGTAGAGTGCTGTGGCATCTTAACTCAAGCAACCTCAAACTCTTGGGTTAAAGTGATCCTCTTGCCTCAGCCTCCGAAGTACCTGGGATTACAGGCACCCACTACAACTTCTAGCTATTTTTAGAGATGGGGGTCTCACTCTGGCTTAGGTTGGTCATGAACCTTTCAGCTCAAGCCATCCACCTGCCTTGGTCTCCCAAATGCTGAGATTACAGGCGTGAGCCACCTCGTCTGGCCTAAGCCCAGCTATTGTTTTGTTGCAGTTGTTTCTTAGCTGACCCAGGCAGGGTTCAAACCCATCAGCCTTGGTGTATGTGACCAGCACCATAACTACTGTGCAAAAAGCCAAGCCAGGACAAGGACTTGTAGTCCCAGCTACTCGCGAGGCTGAAGTAAGAGAATGGCTTAAGTCC
>CAUYRH010067660.1:0-27014 GCA_963574655.1 Perodicticus potto
TATATTAGCAGACAGGAAGAGGAATTTCTTTTGAAAGGGCCTAGAATATTAAAGATAAAAGGTTGAAGGCTGGGCACAGTAGCTCATGCCTGTAATCCCAGCACTCTGGGAGGCCGAGGTGGGTGGATTGCCTGAGCTCACGGTTCTAGGCCAGCTTTAGCAAGAGAGAGACTCTGTGTCTAAAAATAGCTGGGTGTTGTGGCAGGAGCCTATAGTCCCAGCTACTTGGGAGGCTAAGACAGGAATTGCTTGGTCCCAAGAGTTTGAGGTTGCTGTGAGACCCCACAAAAAAAAAAAAAAAAAAAAAAAAAAAAAGATAAAAGGTTGAAACAAATTGCGCATTCTTGCCACTATTTATTTAAAATAAAATATCATAGACTCGGTGCCTGTGGCTCAACGGGCTAAGGCACCAGCCACGTACACCTGAGCTGGCAGGTTCGAATCCAGCCCGGGCCCGTCAAACAACAATGATGCTGCAACCAAAAAATGGCTGGGCGTTGTGGTGGGCGCCTGTAGTCCCAGCTACTTGGTAGGCGGAGGCAAGAGACTCGCTTGAGCCCAGGAATTGGAGGTTGCTGTGAGCTGTGATGCCACAGCACTCTATCCAGGGTGACAGCTTGAGGCTCTGTCTCAAAATAAAATAAAATAAAATATCATAATTAATTTTCTAATTTCCAAAGAAAACTCCCCAACTCCATCATTTCCAACCCACACAATAGATGGAATTAAACTGAAGTTGATATGAAACAAGCATGTATGTTATCCAATGTGTACTTTCCAATGCCTTTATCCTCTTTCTCAATTACAGAGCACTCTACATTCTCATTCAATAACAAATATAATTTAGAAGGCATTAGAATATAATGTGATCATGTACTAACTACTTACGTTTATTAAGCACTTTTGCCATGTACTGAGCCAAACACAGATTATCTAAAAAGATGAATTTAATCCTCATGACAATCCTATGAAGTATTAGTATTGGAATTTTCATTTTACATACAGATACAGAAACTGAGGCTTAGCAAAAGGAAGTGGCCAAACAACTATTCAGTAACATGATGAAAGTAACATATGAAGTATTTGAGCATTAACCATAACCAGGCAGCAGACTAATTTCTCCCAAAGCTAGAAGTACATCTGGGTAGACACTGTGGAAAGGTCTGGTCTAAACCTGTTGCAGTAGTAGCAGACTTTGCAATGATAGCGTCAGTATCCCTTAATCATTCAAGAGTAAGCAAATGTGCCTTATGCTTTATGCCTTTATGTAGGTGCAGGTGAATAAACACATAACAAGAACTAAGAGTCAAACGAATTATGGCGGTGAGGAACAAGTATGATGTGGGAGGATACTAATTTTATGAAAATCTAAAAATTACAGTGATTCCTAAGGGAGGCACTGCTGGTAGTTGTGAGTATCAGTGTACAAGCCTGTGTTTAGGAGACAATTCATTTTTTGTAGTACAATGCTGTCACATATGTTGCGATACATTTTGTAACCTTTAACCCTGCCTCTGCCAACTAAAACTAGAAGTTCTCTCAATCCCTGTGACTACTGAATATACCTCTAGACCAGCAGTTCTCAACCTGTGGGTCATGACCCACAGGAACTGTATTAAAGGGCCACGGCATTAGGAAGGTTGAGAACCACTGCTCTAGACTTTTTCTGCTGACTGACAATCTTGATTCTTGGGTAAAAATATTGGGAGAGAGCTAACTGACAAGAAATTATACATCATATACCAGGAACTCTGATAAATGCATTCATACATATTCAACCCTAATACGAGGTTAAGTATGTATTTTTTTACCATTTTACAGGTGTAGCCACTGAGTCTCAGACCAAGGTTCAGTAATTTAACCAAGGACACACAGCCAGTTCTGGAACTAACAGTGTGGCTCCAAAACTCCACTACTCTAGGTTGGTCTCTTAAGCCATAATGATGAGGCAAGGCGTGAGTTTCCTTTCTTAGAAGAGGTTTGTTTAGAAAACATAAATCCTTGTAAGTAAGAACCACGGTGTATGTCCCTTATGAACTGGGGATGAATTAGTTCTGGGATTGGGGACCATAGTGCAGTGCCACAGAGTGATGTGAGCGTTCAAGAGTCAAGCAGAGCAGCTGCTTTGAATAGGTATATCTTAGAAGTGCTTTGAACATGTGTGTAGGTTTTCAGGGGAACAAGAGAGTTGTTTTACGTTGTGTAAGGTTTATATGTTTCATTCGTTTAACACATACAGGGTTTACTATGCACCAGGTACCATTAAAACTGCTTGACAAGATCTCACTTCAGCATATATTTTAGGTGAACAGGCAGGGTGTGCACTGTGTGGCGAGTGGTGGGCTGGGGTCTACGCAGCAATGCACAGAGAAGGCGATGGGTGGTGGGCCGTGCTGGATAGCAAAGGTCAACTGTGATGTGTGCGCTTAGAGTGGCAGTTTGTGATGTGGTGCAGATTGTAGTGTTTGAAGCCAACGGAAGGGTTATGCTAGATGATTTGTGTGCAGTGTACACGGGAGATGCTGCACGGGAAAGCTCTCGTGGGGGCACCTCACATGTGCAAAGGGATCTCGGTTGTGTCCTGGGCCTGTGTCTGGTGCGTGCGCTGTGCACCGAGATGTTTTACGTGGTGGTGTGTGCTGAAAGTGGTGCATTCGAGATGATTCATGCGGTGTGCTGGGTGGGACGGAGGCTGGAGCGGCTGCAGAGGAGGGGCCCGTGTCGTGATGTGTGTGGAGATATGCTACGTGCGGGGCGGAGAGTGGGGGGCGATAGTGCTGAGTGACTCGCGTGTTTTCCTGGTGTAACCGCAGGCGCTCTACGGGAGAAGTGGCACTGAGAGGTGGGGGAGTGTGGGCTTGGGGTAAAGGGCTGGGTGTACCGTGAGGCTCCGGGCGGGCGGATGGAGAAGCTGCGTGGGCGGCGCGTCTGAGAGTGTGTGAGCGAAGCAGTCACCCCGCTTCCTCGCCCCAGAGCCACGCCGGGCCACCCTCCTCCCGCCCGCCTCTTCCCTTCGCCCTCGGGCGCGCCCCCTACGCTGCCCGGCGACTTACCTGGTGAAGGCAAAGTACATGAGGCTGACGATGGTGAAGCTGAGCAAGGTGATGGTGTGCGGCCGGTAGAAGAAGTCAATGGTGATGTCCTCCACTTGCTGCTCGTTGATCATCCGGAAATGCATCTTGTAGTTCACATCATCCTTGCTCAGGGTCCGGCTCCCCACGCAGGACGCCATGGCCCGCCTCCCCGTCCTGCCGCGGCGGCGGCGGCCCCAGCCCACGAAGGCTGGGACCCCGAGGGGGACAAGCCGCAGCAGGCGAGCAGCAGGACAGCGAGGCCAGGTCTGGCGCCCAGCAAAGGCTGGGAGGCGAGGGAAGGACAGGCGCGGGAGGGCGGGGTCGCGGCGCCGCCACCGCGGCCGCGGGCGGGGGCCGCCGCCGGCCATACCCGAGCTGGAGTGCTGGCAGAGGCATCTGTGGGCACTCAAGGAGCCTTCACACTCCCAACACGTAAGATTTGAGGGAAGTGGCGAGGGGAGAAGGGCAACTGTGGCCCCCGGCCGGCTCTTCCCCGCCGCACGCCCCCCGCTCTCCCCCGCGCCGCCCGGCAGATGGTCTCGCTCACTCCGGCCGCGGCCCACGTGGGCCAGAGAGCGCAGGGGCGCGGGGCCGCCCGGGCGGCCCGGCGGCGTGCGGCTCGGCCGGACGGTGCGCGCGGCCCGGCGAGTTTGTCGGTCACTGCGGACCCGCGACAAGGCACAGGCCGGGCCACAGGTAAAGCAGAGGCCGCAGGAGCGCGAGGGGCGCGCTCCCGGTGGGGGTTCGGGTCCGCGTCCAGGCCGCGCCTCCGGGCCTCACGGCCTTCAGGCCTTAGCGGCCCGGGCGAGGGTGACTAGCTTCGTCTTGTGTTTTCCCCTGGCTGATTTGATGGAAAACCCAACCATGCTTGTTTATTTGTTCACTCTGTGAAGGACGCAGGAGGAGGCCCGCCCTGTAAACTGGCTTCCTGCGGAAGTTCGGTTTGGGGAACCGAAATGGTCTGAAATGGCCTAAAGAGGACGTCAGGCCCGTTCTTACCAAGCCACCCTCTCCTTCCATCTCCTGATTTCACTTACAGCCCTTCTGAGGTGGAAATCTTGAACGCTCTAAAAACTCTTACAATGCCCCTTCCTAGCAAAGATCTAGGCATAGTTGAGAATAAAATATTTTAGTGGTCTAATAAGTTTTTAAGGGTCTTTTCTTTAATTTTCCTGACTAAAGCGTCGTATTAAATACCATTACGCTTTGCAAGGCTTTTGTACACACCTGCAAATGCCTTACCCGCTTTGGATACGGTGTAAGCAAGTGAATTAACCATACTTGCCATTGATCCATTTTCATTATACAAACAACAGAGCAGTACCAGGCTCTGGGCAAGGGGTGAGTAGTCTCTGGGAGGGGACTCCAGAGATGAAACCCAGCCCTGCTCTCCTGAATGAACAGTTAATCAATTGTTGAAAAGCATACAGAGCAGTGAACTTGTAAATAACAAATGGAAGGATAAACAGTCGTGTGCATGGAGACCTTTTAATGAATATAGATGGAGTTTAAAAGTGAGTCTCCCCCATATGGGAGAGGTATTGAGTCTGGAAAGGCTTCAGAGTGAATTTCTGGTTTCAGGAGATCGTTTTGAAGTAGAATAGAGTGCTCTGAACAACTCAAAAGTCAAAATTCTAATAGGGACCGTAAGAATCACTTTATTTTACCCTTAACTTTTTAAAAATATATATTAGTTGAAGAATGGTTCTTAAACCCCCATCAAGGACCAGACATTTTGTTAGACCACCTCCAGAAACTTAAGTTCTGTCAAAGTAGCATAACTGAGGGCTTCAGGAGTCCAATTTAGTGCCATTATATGCACAGAATGAATGTTGTAGATTTGAGGGAAAATTTGTGGAAGATTTGGAGGTCGTTTCCTACCAAAATTTAACAAAAATCACCTATCCCAGAAGTTTATTATGAATGCTTTTTTTTTTTTTTAATTTGTCAAGACAGAGTTCTACCCTGTGCTCTGAGCACAGTGCAATGGCCTCGTAGCTCACTGCAATCTCAGATTTGGGCTGTGGGCATCCTGCTGCCTCAGCCTCTGACGTCATTGCTGGCCACAGCGCCCAGCTGGGTTTTTCCATTTTTTTTCATGAGTGGGGGGTCTCACTCTCACTCAAACAAGCCTCGAACTCCTGAGCTCAAGCCATCCTCCTGCCTCAGCTTTTTTTTTTTTTTTTTTTTTTGAGACAGAGTCTCACTCTGTTGCCCTGGGTAGAGTGCCCTAGTGTCACATGTTGGGCACAAGCAATCCTCTTGCCTCAGCCTCCCAGTAGCTGAGACTATAGTCACTGTTCACAACAACTGGCCAGTTTTTCTATTTTTAGTAGAGAGAGAGTCTCACTATTATTCAGGCTGTCTTGAACTGGTGAGTTCAAGCAAGCCACCTACCTCTGTCTCCCAGAGTGACAGCCTGTGAGTGCTTATTTCTTTTCTAAAATCACTTCACATTTGTAAATCTCTTTCAGAAAACTTCCCCAAACTACAAATCTCCAAAGAGAAATTAGAGCCTCAAATACATAGCATTTGGTCTAACTTAGAAGATAAAAGAAGCTGCATTTCATTACATAGAGAAACAAAGCAAAAACCTGTAAGGATTGATTAATTTGGGAGCATTCATGTGTACCTGATTATATAATCAATAATAATGGCTAACATTTATTGAACATTTCTTATATGCTGGACTCCATGCTGGGTTTATATGGAATATCTTATTTAATATAAGATGTCATGTATTAAATTTACCTTTCTAATTATTATAGCTGGCAAAATATAAAATTTCTTCATCTTCCTGGAGCTTAACAACAAAAGCCTTTCCTGATAAAAATCTTTCTGGGGCCCAGCGCCTGTAGCTCAGCAGCTAGTGCGCCAGCCACATACACCAGAGCTGGCAGGTTCAAATCTAGTCCGAGCCTGCCAAACAATAATGACAACTACAACCAAATAATACAGGGTATTGTGATAGGCAACTGTAGTCCCAGCTACTTGGGAGGCTGAGGCAAGAGAACTGCTTAAGCCTAAGAGTTTGAGGTTGCTATGAGCTGTGATACACTACCTGGGGCGACATTGTGAGACTCTGTCTCAAAAAAAAAAAAAAATCTTTTTGAAAATATCTACTTTTTCTATCAAAATATTCAAATTACTCATTGCTAGTTGCTTATTTATGTCCATCACTTTGTTTGCAATTTTTGAACAAAATTTCTTTTTCAAAGGCTTTTTTTTATTTCCTACAGTGAAACAGAATTTGACAAAAGTGGCTGTGTTCAAATCCCTTTTAAAGAACAGCTTTATCTGTAAAATAATCAACAGTGTTCACCTCTGAAGATGAAGCAAGAAACAGCCTCGACTGTTCTGTATAGCACTGATTAATATTGTGATGATTCATTTATGACAAAGTGGTTTTCTGGTTTTTGTGACTAACTCATACACATAAAATGTATTTCAATAATTCAGTATTACTTTGATAGCAGTGTGCTTCTTAAGAGTCCTTCAAACCAAATTTCAAGAACACTTAGTAGCACCACATTATTTTCTTTTTTCTTTCTTTTTTTTTTTTTGAGACAGAGTCTCGCTCTGTCACTCTGGCTAGAATGCCATGGTGTCATATAGCTTACAGCAACCTCAAACAATTGGGCTCAAGTGATTCTTCTGCCTCAGCCTCCCAAGTATCTGGGATTACAGGTGCCTGCCACAATGCCTGGCTGATGACACCACATTAATTTTCTTTAAATGATTAAGTTAATAGCGATTATTGAGTTTGGCTATAATTTGAACATCTACAGATTTTTGTTTCAAATGTTCTCTTATATCAGTGATTTTGGTTTGTTTGTTTGTTTTTTGAGAGTCTCACTTTGTCACCCTCTGTAGAGTGCTGTGGCATCACAGCTTACAGTAACCTCAAACTCTTGGACTTAAGCGATTCTCTTGCTTCTGCCTCCCGAGTCGCTGTGACTACAGGGTCTGCCCCAATGCCTGTCTATTTTTTGTTGCAGTTACCACTGCTGTTTTAGCTGGCCGGGGCTGGGTTCAAACCTGCCACCCTCAGTATACGGGGCCAACACCCTACCCACTGAGCCACAGGTGCCGCCCAGTAATTTTGGTTTTTGTTAAATTGCAAAGTGTGTACTTATTTTTCCAATTCAGAAGTTCCTATCTTTTGGTTTATTACAAAGACTGCCTCACTTTAGGCTTTTCCTGTGCATAAGAACATTTCACTGTCTATCTAAATTATTATTTTAGTCTATCTAAATATACAGTACTTGGCCTGGCTCCTGTAGCACAGTGGTTACGGTGCCAGCCACATGCACCAAGGCTGGCAGGTTTGAACCCAGCCTGGGCCAACTAAACACCGACAACTGCCAACAACAAAAAAAATAGCCGGGCATTGTGGCGAGTATCTGTAGTCCCAGCTACTTGGGAAGCTGAAGCAAGAGAATTGCTTAAGCCCAAGAGTTAGAGGTTGCTGTGAGCTGTGACGCCATGGCACTCTACAGAGGGTGACGTAGTGAAACTCTGTTTCAAATAAACAAATATACAGTATTTAAACACCTTTCATTTAGAAAAAAAGTAGTTTCCAATTTATTTTTTTGTTGTTTGCATACTTCTTTAAACACGTAAGTAAATAAGTTGCTTTTCTTGTGACAGTTCTATTTTTCCTTTTTAGGCTACTTTCAGAAAAATGGCCCTGGCAGCCCAACAGATACCCAGATGGTTCAACTCAATTAAATCAAGTAGCTTCATTAATGCTACACAACTTACAAAACGTTTTAGAAGACAAGTAAAAACATGGTTGCCTGGCTTTTCTGCTCAGCCTCAGATGTCCTCTGACAATTACTTTCTCCAGTGGGGGTTTAAGACTTACCAAACTTCCTCCTTATGGAATAGTTCCCAACCGACCAACTCAAATAGTCAAGGGAATTATCCTGCCCAAAGCAGTCTGCTTCCTTCCATGAGCGAACAGTCACAGAAGACACAAAAGATACACAACTTTGATTTTGAGCTGTCTTTAGAAGGTAATTCTGAACTTGCAGAAAAGTCCCCCCTTTGAAGAAGCTACCTGTTTACATTCTCCTAGCTTATTTCAGGTCGTATTTTATACCAGGCAAGAAAAAGAATAATGTCACTTCTATTTATTTACTTCTATCAGACCTTTATTTTATTGGCTAAGAAAAAAAGTTGGTGGTTGATAATGCATAAGATTATTTTATAGCTCTCTCTGTAACATTTGCTTTCTAAATATTGTTTAGATTGTTTAAAATTTTTTTCTGATAGTAATTAGGTTTTTTAAGGTATAATTTATGTCAAGTAAAATTCAACTTTGATGATATACAGTTCTATAAGTTTTGACATATGCATTTAGTAGTATAACCACCACCACAAACAATAAATAGAAGTTATATTATTCCAAAAAGTTCCTTCCTGTCGTCTCTAGTCAGTCCTGTCCTTCCTGTGCTTTTCCTTCCTATGCTAGGAATATTTCACTTTAAGTGAAATAATATTAGGGTATAAGTAGAATATGAAATAAATGTGGGAGGGAAAAGGGAGAAGAGTCCAGCTATAAAAGATGAAAAAGAGTAGTTAGTGATTAGAAGCAAAAACTGGAACAAAAGTTCATAGTCTCGGTTTCTTAGCTCAAGGTAAGTTACAGTTGTCTCTTCCATACTGTGTTAAAAAGAAACAAAAAGCAGAATCAAGGCTGTACGAGAGAGGGTCAGATTGTCCTTGGCAAAGATTACAGTCTTGTAGAAACAGTTGTACACATCCTCTTAAAGACATATTTTGAGAATAACTTGGAGAGAGGGTATTGGATCAAAACAAAGACATTTCAGATGTGATGACTTTTAACCCCTGCAGTTTAGACTGTTGGAATATGTGTACTTTTGGCCAATTTAACAGGGTGTGGTAGACTCAATTTCTTTCTCAAACTGCACTTGAAATTCAGGTGATCTTCAGCATCCTTAATTAACAATTAAAAGTGAAGGAAGGAGTTACAGTATGCTTTAAAACTTACCCACAGATTTCTTCTCTTGGACAACATAGTTGGTCTTTTTAAATAGTTGTAACCTTAACCCTTGGAATTCTTAGATATTTAATTCTGAAATGACTCCAAGATTTACCCATTGAAAGAAGCAAATTAGGGAAAGAGGTGGTCTCTGTAGAAAAAGTTTTAAGTGTGCATATTGGTGTGCTAACTTGCTGCTTTCTCTCAAAGGACTGGATGACTTGCCTCCATTATCGCCATTGCAGCCAGTTTCTGAGGAGGAGGCTATTCAGATTATTGCAGACCCTCCATTGCCCCCAGGTTCATTCACACTCCGAGACTATGTAGATCATTCTGAAACTCTGCAGAAGTTAGTGCTTTTAGGTAAGTTTGACTAACCTATAGGTTGACTGTACTCTTCATTTATTTTTTACCTTTTTAAGTTAACATCTTAATGTTTTCAAAGTAGTACACACATATAAGCAAAAGTTAAATAGTGTGAAAAGGCTGCCAGTGAAAAACCTTATTCCGTGCTTCATCCTTTCTGATGTTAGATCTCATTCCTCAGATTTATCACCTTTATCATTCTTCCTGTTTGTATTCAGCCTTCACATTTTTAAGTAATTATTTACAGTGCTCTTGCTTGGGTCATCAGTTTTAGACATCAGTTAATCTCATACACATACACACATACTTTTCCTGTATTTTCTTCAATTTTAATATAGTTACGTTACAGGTTTTTAGATAGATCATTAGACATTGATTATATAATGACTCTAAATATTGCTAGCTGCTCTAAGAAATGTAGTAGGATTATTTGCCTTCCGGTACAATTTTTTATTTTCCTGGAATTAATAATTGCTTTGTTTTTCATTTGATAAGTTTTTTGTTTTTAGAGTTAAATTTTCCCACTCCTTTCAATAGCCTTTCAGGACAGTTTTTCCCAACGAGCCCTATTGGACGATGTGTTATTCCATTTCCCTAGAGTGCATACAACCCTGCTCCCTGTTTTTCATATTAACACTGGCTTTCCTCCTGGAGCCCAGTCCTTCTGACTTGGGTAGGTTCTCTGAAGGCCTTCTCCATGTCTATCTTAGCTGATTGACTAGTAGGTTACACTGGGATCTGGATGAAAGGCAGCCAATGGAACCTCAAACTTCCATTTAGTCTTCCTATTTTCAGTCTAGTACTGCAACCTTTTGCTTTTCCTATTTTCTCTGGGTTTTGTGCTTCTTGTAGTTGAGTTTTCCCAGATAATGAGCCTCCTAGATGGCTCCTGTCTTCTTGCAGCATTGGAATCAACAAAGAGTTTAAATACTGCTGCAAGACAAACAAGATTCCAGTGGGGCTGTGAGTAGAAGAGTTTGTTCAGAGCGAAGATCTATCCCAACAGAATTATACCAAAGTATTTTCAGGATGAATTTCATGTTTCTGCCATCTTTTGGAATAAATTATTTTTCTGCTTTCTTTGGAAAAAAAAAGAGAGAGAGAGAGAATGAGCCTCTTTTCTTCTGGAGGATTGAGAGGAATGGAATAGATAAGGCATGGGAGCCGGAGGGGCAGTTCCTAAGTTCTTGGGACACAGTCATATACAATCCCCATGTTTGAGCCTGTACTCAGATCTCTAGGGATTCCAATTTCTGAACCTTGAGTTTTTTGAGCTTGTGTGTCAGATCCTCATTTGAGTTTCCTATTTCTCCTCTCTGATCAGTCTTTTACCTCTCTTTCATCATTTTTCATTCATGGTGGTTTGGAAATATAGATTAATCTTATTTCATCAAAGAAGTTGTTTATTTTTTGTTTCTCATTCCACATATTTTGGGGAGGTAATTTTTAACAGGAAAGGAAAAAGAGAAAACCTTTGCTCTGGTAGAAACTTTAGGGTCATTCTTGATTTTTTCTTTTTTTTTTCTTTTTGAGACATAGTCTCTGATACCCTGGCCCTAGGCAGAGTGCTGTGGAGTCACAGTTCACAGCAATCTCAAACTCTTGGGGTCAAGTGATCCTCCTGCCTTAGCCTCCTAAGTAGCAGGAACTATAGGTGCCCACTGCAACACCCAGCTAGTTTTCTATTTTTAGTAGAGATGGGGGTCACTCTTGCTCAGGCTGTTCTTGAACGCCTGAGTTCTGCCTCCCATAGCGCTAAGATTACAAGAGTGAGCCACCACACCCGGCCTAATTATTGCTTTTTTTCCCTCACTCCTTATGTCTAACTTAGCACCATTCTATGGATTTTGCCTTCATTTCATTCAAATCCTTCTGCTTCTCTCATCCTATAGTCACTCCCTTCATTTAGGTTCTTGTTTGTATATGTAGCTGAATGACTGTAGTAGCCTCCTAACTTGATAATCTCATCAGAATATTGGCTCTGATAACCTCTCTATAATTAGCGTTCTTTCTAAAATAGTAATCTGACTATGTCAGTGACCTACTTAAATCCTTCAAAACCTTCCCACAGCATCAAAGCTCTTCCCGCTTTGGTCCCTGCTTACTTTTTCAGCTTCATCACTTGCCACTTCCCTCCTTTGGCCAACTCTGACAACTGAAGAACTGAACTGAAGTCCAAGGAACATCTAAAGTGTCTTCTTGACCCTGTAGACAGAGTGACCCTCCTCAAGCTTTTATCTCACTTCACTCCCTACATACATTGCCTGTAGCACTAATGATACTCTTGTAATTGTTGGCTTATCTCTCCCTCTGCCAAGTTACTCAAATATATAGGGAATGGCTTTTATTTGACGAAGTATCAAGGCTTCAGAAACATCTAAGTACAAGTATATGAATAATTGTAATGCAAAAATGAAGATTAAAAACGTTAGTCTCTTACCTGAATGTGTTTCTGCAGAAATTTTTTAAAAGCTGGCAATAGTAAAGCCATGTTATGAGCCTTACGGACATGGAAGTCATTAAGGTCCCTGAAAATGGCTATAACAAATTTTAGTGATTTGGTGCATTTTCATAAGGCATAGTTAATTATTAAAGCTTGTTTGTGTGTAATGCTATGAAAAAAAAAAAAACCATTAGTCTCACATGAGAGATAAAAATTGTTCTGTGAATCAACCTAAGTATCCGTAATAGTATGAAGGGATAAAGAAAATGGTGTATACATAACCCAATGGAGTACTATTCAGCCGTTAAAAAGAAAGAAGTCCTATCATTCACAACAACATGGATGATCCTGGAAGACATTGTAAATTAAGACAAGCACAGAAAGACAAATACTGCATGATCTTACAAATATAGAAGCTAAAGAAGTCAAACTCACTGGTTAGCCATATGAAAAAGACTGAATAGACCTGCGACTCTCACCACTTAACAAAAATTAATTCATGATGGATAAAAGATCTAAATCTGGCTCGGCGCCTATGGCTCAACGGGCTAAGGCGCCAGCCATGTACACCTGAGCTGGCGGGTTTGAATCCAGCCTGGACCCGCCAAACAACATTGACGGCTGCAACCAAAAAATGGCCGGGCATTGTGGCGGGCACCTGTAGTCCCAGCTACTTGGGAGGCAGAAGCAGGAGACTTTCGCTTGAGCCCAGGAATTGGAGGTTGCTGTGAGCTGTGATGCCACAGCACTCTATCCAGGGTGACAGCTTGACGTTCTGTCTCAAAAAAAAAATAAAATAAAATTTATAAAAAAAAAAAAAAGATCTAAATCTATGACATGAAACTACAAAAACTCTAGAAGAAAGTATGGGGAAAACTGGATCTCATCAATGCAGAGAAAGAATTTATGAAGAAAACCCCATGGACAATCGCAGCCATAACAAAAATAAATAAATGAGACCTGATCAGGTGAAAAAGCTTCTCCACAGCTAAGGACACAGTCAACAAAGTAACGAGACAACCTTCAGAATGGGAGAAGATATTCCCACGTTATGAATCTAACAAAGGGCTAATATCCAGATCTCCAAACACTCAAGCAAATCATCAAGAAAAGAGCAAACATCCCCATTAATAACCGGGCAAGAGATATGAACAGAATCTTTTCTCATGAGGACAGATGAATGGCCAACAAACACATGGAAAAATGCTTGTCATTCCTAATCAGAAAAATGCAAATCAAAACCACTTTGAGATGTCACCTAATCCCAGTGAGAATGGCCCACATCACAATGTCCCAAAGCTGTAGGTGCTGGCATAACAGTGGAGAGAAGGGAACATTTATATACTGTTGGTGGGACTGCAAACTAATACAGACTTTTTAGAAAGAAGTGTGGAGACTCCTCAAAGAATTAAAAGTATACCTGTCTGATTCTGCAATCCCATTACTATGTATCTACCCAAAAGAGAAAAAATTCATCTTATGGTGAGGACATTACACTCAAATGTTTATAGCAGCTCAGTTCACAATCGCAAATATGTGGAAACAACACAATGCCCATCAAGGTATGAATGGATTAATAAACTGTGGTATACGTATACCATGGAATACTATTCAGCCATTTAAAAAATGAAGACTTTATATCTTTCATATTTACTTGGAAGGATTTGGAGAACATTCTCTAAAGTATTGTACTCAATACTAAGTTGAAACTAATATATTAATAACTACAGACCCACATGAGAGAAAAACTAAATTCAAAAAATGGTGAGGCGGAGAGGAGGCTCAGTAAGTTCCCACCTAATGGGCACATTGTATAGGTCTATGGCATACCTCTGGGTGAAGGACACAACTACATCTCAGACTTTACCTTACAAACACAAGCAGTGTAAGCTAATTGTATGTATCCTCTTATCAATCTGAAATTAAAAAAAAAACAAAAAACTAGAAGCAGAGAGAACAAGGTAGTTACCAGGGAATGGGAAGATGTCGGTCACAGGGTATGAAGTTTTGATTAAACAGGAGTTAGAAGTTCTAGACATCTGTTGTTCAGCATGATAACTATAGTTAATAACAACATATACTGCATACTTGAAAATTTATAGAGAGTATAGATTTTGAGAACAAAGGCCATTCTCTATACATTTGGGTAACTTTGCACAAAGTGAGATGAGTAAATGTTAAATGTTCTAACTAAAAAATTGGTGAATGTGTGTGGAGACATGTTAGCTTGATTTAGTCAAGCTACAACAATTTATGCATATATCAAAACATTATGTTCTGCCCCATAAATGTATGCAATTTTAAAAAAGAGTTCTGTGCATTCAGAAGCAGGAGAAAGACAGCATGCGCTGCAAGCAGGAGATCTAGTCACTTTCCATTTCAGAACAGCTTTCCCCACCTCATGGCAGGTGCTGTGGATGGTACAAAAGAAAATAAGACATAGTCCCTGCATTTAAGTAATTTACAGTGGACTTAGAGCTTTGGAATATGTTTTAGCCATTCCTTCCCTCTGCTGATACTTCAACAGCATGTCTTAGAAGTAACTTAAATGACAGTAACTTAGAGGAGCCATGACTGCTTTATCAGACAGGTTTTTAAGGACCCAAAGCTTGGTTCTTCTCTGCTTCCCAGATCACTTTTCTGCCTCTCTGCCTATTCTGTATCCCAGGAGGCCAGTCTCTTTGTACTGTAGCTCCTGTGCCAGCTGGCTTCTTGAAAGCTTCAGCCAATGAGAAGGACCTGCAGGATAGACGGTAGAGGGGCCAGGTGGGGGTGTTTTTCCCCTGTTCCTTCCCTCCTTTGGGTCCTGTGGCTGCCTACTCCATGGCAACAGCTCCCCCCACCAGCCCTTAATAGCTTCCAGCTGCCATTTTGCCTCCTGTCTCTTGTGCTAGCAGTCTTCTAGCTATTCGTTCTATTTGTTCCCTTAATGCTGCTCACACCACTGTGCAGAGTCTCTTCATTACAGTTCCTTCCATTTGTACTTCCCAGGGCAAGTTACGTTGCCTGCCAGACCCTGATTAATACGCTAAATATATGTAACAATAAGTAAATATAGTGGTAATATTTATAGTTACTGAACTGATGAGATAAAGCCTGACTAGACTAATTACCTCCAGGTTAGGACCATGTGTCGTTAATTTTTTAATATCTGCAGCACCTCACAGAAGTTCTGGTCTTCAGTAGGCATTCAGTGACGTATTTTTTCAAGTCAGTGAAATGAAGTGAGTCCATATGATTTGTAAGAGCAGTATGCATTCCTGATGAGATTCTGCTCTTCCCTTGCTGCTAAGAAGCAGCTTTTCGGGATTTTTGTTCTGTCACAGTCAGGGTGTGACAGCTCCTGCTGAGCAAGGCACTTCAACTTATGTAGTCTGTAATACTTAAACTTGAAGTCTGAAGCCTTTATGTTATTTTTAAAGCATCCCCTGTCCCCCAGGGGATTTTTGAAACTGCCTCAGATTTTTGAAACTGGTTTCCATCTTACTTATTTATCCATAAATAAATTGGATTTATTTTTCTATTAATATTTTAAATTATAAAAAGAATTACATCTAGTTGTTAAAAGTGCAGATACTACAAGAGAAAGACCTCATGTCCTCTTGCCATCCACAATTCTGTTCCCTAACCATGAACTTTGTGTATTTGTTCACCATTTTGGTGGACAGCTTTCCTTACCTTTTTCTACTTAAATATATGTCATGGAAAGCCATACGTAGGTTTTATACTTTTCTCTAGTTAAATTTAATACTATTTTTTAAGTCCTGTTTTCTTCCAGTGGAGTTAATATCCATGTAGATTCTTTCTCTAAAATTAATTTTTGTGCCGGGCGCGGTGGCTCACGCCTATAATCCCAGCACTGTGGGAGGCTGAGGAGGGAGAATTGCTTGAGCTCAGGAGTACTAGACTCGCCTGAGCGACAGTGAGACCCCGACTCATGAAAAAAAATGGAAAAACCCAGTCGGGCCCCGCTGCGAGCGCCTGTAATCCCAGCGGCTTCTGGAGGCTGAGGCAGCGGGATGCCCACAGCCCGAGTCAAAGGTTGCACTGAGTTACCACGCCCACTGCACTGTGCTCAGGGGCATGGGTGGCACTGTGTCTCAACAAGAAAAAAAAAAGGAAGAAATAAAAAAACCAAAAAAAAAAAGAACTACAACTCCTCCCTGGGAGGAGGAGTGGGCACGACATCTGCGCCAAGTCACGTGAAGGATGCGGGGCTCCAGTGCGTTCACTTGTTCATGTGCTTATCCGTGCTTCTCATTTATTGATCCTGTTTATTCCCGAGTTCCATCCTCCACACAAACACACATTTACTTCACTTGTACCATGAACATTATCAGTTATCAGCTCAAAAATTAAAAAAATAAAAAAGAAATAATCTAAGGTCGTGGGGCTATTTTAAAAGATAGCTGTGTTTCCATGCCTTTTTGGGCATGGTGCGTCCTAAATGTCAGCCACTTGAGGTCAGTGATCTCAGCATCCACAGAGTGCACTGGCCCCAGGACACAGAGGTTCAGGGTCAGTACTGTCTGACCCCAAGCACCTTGCCTTCCTGAACCACAGACACCATACGCAGTGGTGCCAACTGGAGCACTTTGCTGAGACACCCGGGGAGCTAACCAAGTCATCTGCTATGCATATGGTACATACACTCTTTGGTGACTGGAAGGGAACGTGGGTTATTTCCATTATACATTATTTACTTCACACACAATTAGTTCTCCCCTGGAAGAACCCTAGCACTGCCATTATTCCCTCCAGTGAAGTCGCTGAAGCAGTAAGAAATTCCACGATCACAGTGGGTGCCACACACAATAGAATTCTGTGCCAGTGGGCATGTTCCATTGGGCTGTGCAGGCTTCAAGACAAAAAGATGGCTCGTGCTTTACAAAAGCAGCAGCGTGGGGTCTGGGTCCCACTTCCACTCTGACAGACCCCAGGCTGCTGCGCCTGATGCAGGGACTCACGGCAGCAGCGCCTCTCTGGGCGCCATCCCCAGACAGCCCCAGTGGCACCTGGAAGTTAGCAGTGCCATCCTCTGGCTCCACCCTAGACCTACTGAAATGGCGGCTCTGCAGGTGGTCCAGCCCGCTGTGTTCTAACAAGCCCTCAGGGTCATTCTCAAGTTTGACAGCTGCTGCACTATAGTTCCTCATCTATTTCACGTAAAACACAACTGTATTTTTTAAAGTTTGAGGGCACCACCTCAGGCAGGCTTCTGTCCCATAATCTGTTGCAGTGGAATTGAGTTTGGGACATAACTTTTCTTCTTCTCCCTCCCCCCTGTCCCCACTGAAGCCACTGGCATCTCTTTCCTTCATGGCCCCTCAGTGAGCCATGCAGGCTCATAAGTATTATCTGGGAGCTTTAAAAACAGGCAGTGATCCCCAAGCTCTCCCCAGACCCTAGGCATGGGGCCCAGGCATGTGTGGCATTTAAAATGTCCTGGGATGATGCAGACATGCAGTCAGGGAGGGAACCCCCTGGCGAGGCGTGGGCCAGGCCAGAGTCAGGTGCTCACCACGCTCCCTCCCTCTTAATTACTTCTCTGATCTCTCCGTGGCATTTGCAAATACAGAAGCAAATGTCTGCATTGTAAACAGAATGGTAAGTAGAGGAAAGAGCCTGAGCATTTGAGACTGAGGTGCTTTGTTCTTTAGAGGTGGTGCCCTTTTTACCGTGGGAGGTCCTAAAGAGTCCTGCGCACCACTGGACTTTGAGATGTGCTGAGATGAGTGAGGGAAGATCTTCCCTTTCTCTTTCCCCTCCCACAGGCTGCCTGAGGCCTCTGGCCTCCTCCAACGGCTACGTGAACATCTCTGAGTTCCAGACCTCCTTCCCAGTGGGGACTGTGATTGCCTATCGCTGCTTCCCCGGGTTCAAACTCGAAGGGGCCGAGTACCTCGAGTGCTTACACAACCTTATCTGGTCGTCCAGCCCACCCCGGTGCCTTGCTCTGGAAGGTAACACATCTAATGCTTTCAGAAGTTGTACTCTGGATAATTCAAATGGGTATTTTGATAGGAGATGAAGAGCTACAAATCATGGCCAGCAATAACTTTTATTCCTCGAGTTCATTTTTCTTATCTCTGTCCACAGCAGAGATATCTGCCACGAAGCCATACTTACAACGAGACGTAAAACTTGCTCCCCCATCCTCAGGCTTAAGGAGGATGAGAGCAGAGAAAAGAAAAGTTGCAAACATCAAAGGTTAAACTGCAAAATATTGTGAAGTTAAATGAAATGTCTTCAAAAATTAATTTTCTCTGTACCAAATGAAAACAGATTGTATTACGGCATCATTAATCTCACCCCTCATTTTATTGTTGTGTCAATGTTTCTCCCATATTTCCATGCATTTTATAGCTGAGCTATAAATGTTTTGCTGCAAGCACACCCTTGGAAGCCTGAAAGCAAGACTCTTTCCTCCCCGTTTTTATTAAATCTGTATGATTATAGGTTGTGGCCCACTAAAGACCACTTATCAGTAGCGTGGAGTAGTGAGGGGTCAGGGCATCGTCCATTGGCAGTGTCAAGGCATGTCTGAGGGGGCAGAGTCCATAAAAATCCCTGTGAGGCATGTTGGACATGCTGGTTCAGTTCTTGCTTTAACTCAGGGCTTGAAATTATGCCTGACAATAATAAACACCAATGCACTTCTTGGCATCTGAGTATAGTGGGCAGGAAAAGATCTATATGGGGAAAGAAAAAAAGAAAAAGCTCCAGTCAACAGCCCCTCCAAAGCCTATTTGCAGCCTTGCTTGGGAAACAAAATAAGAAACAGTGGAATGTGGAAGCATCCAAATTCTTACACATTTGCAGCATCTCTGCAGTGTGGGAGGAAGCCAGGTGGGGAGTGTGTTGCAGAGGATGACTACTGGCTGCAGGAATCAGAGAAGGTGTTTCTAGAGGGGCTCACCGTGGGGTTGACTAGAGCCATTTCACTTCCTTGGAGAAAAGGAAGGGGGGAAGCTAGGCTTGTCCATTGGTTTTGCTATGCTCCTACGTAAGAGTCATACAGCCCCACTTCCCACTCATCCCAGATCTTTTAGGGAATTGGAGTCTGGACTAGAGATGTCAGATGAAATAGAAGACACTCAATTAAACATGAATTTCAGATAAACAACAGATCATTTTTTGATATGAACATGTCCTAACTATAGTAGAATCTCTGTAAGTTGACCTCCCAAGGGACTGCAACAAACTGGTCAACATATGGAAGTGGGCAAAATAAGGAACTAGGCCTACTGAGATGAACATGTGGGGCATGTCCGGTCTATGAAAATTAGGACAAATTAGGTAAGTGTATGGAGGTGTTCAACTATGGAGGTTCCATTGTACTATGTGGGATTTCTAGTGAAAACTTATTCTTTGCTTATCTGAAATTCAAACAGAACTGAGAGTTTTATATCTCTATTTTCTTTATCTGGCAACTGTAGTCTCAAGGGACAAGGTCATCCCCTTTGTTTCCAGTGGGAACAGCCTTCCTGCTGTGTGGTTGCTGCTGGTCGGCTAAGGTGGGAGCGTAGGCCACTGATGAAAGGGAACTTTTCCCTAGTTCCTGGAGGCTTCTCCCTGCTAACCAGATAACCAGGCAGAGAGGGTCATTTAAAGATATCATTGTTATGATTTTATCAATTTGAAATGCCTATTTTAAAATCCTTTCAAATTTGGCTTAAATGTGTTTCAAGCAGTCAGGGTTCTGATAAGCTTCATTTTGGGACTTGAAAAGTGGTTTTTATGGAGCCTAGAGAATATAATATGGACAGGCATAAAACAAAATCTAAGGTTATAAACAGGGAGCTGTGCATGGCTTCTGGTTGGAAACGAGTCTTCTGGCTTCATGCAGGGCCCTTTCCCTCCACCAGCCTCTGCTGCGGCCAAGGGTGGAAGTGAAAATCCCAGCTGAAGCCCCCTGTTCCAGAAAGGCCACTTAATGCCTTTTTTTTTCTCTTTTGAGTTTTTGTTTTTTAATAGTATTTACATCTCTCTTTTAAATATACATCCCTTTACATTATCTGATGCAACTAGTTAGTGAGTCTTTTTTTTTTTTCTTTTTGAGACAGACTCACTTTATCGCCCTTGGTAGAGTGCTGTGGCATCACAGCTCACAGCAACCTCCAACTCCTGGGCTTAGGTGATTCTCTTGTCATAGCCTCCCCAGTAGCTGGGACTACAGGTGCCCGCCACAACACCCGGCTGTTTTTGTTGCAGTTTTGGCTGGGGCCGGGTTCAGACTGCGACCCTCAGTATATGGAGCTGCCATGCTACTCACTGAGCCACAGGCGCCGCCCCAGTGAGTCATTTAAATAAGATATTGGTCATGATTCCAAGCTGAGAGATAGTGAACTGAAGGACTGTTTTCTTATAGTGTAATAGAAGCTGGTTGAAATTAAATAGTGGGTAGGGATTCATGAACAAGTTATCCAGATGTGTCTAGGTGTTGCCATTTCTTTCTCACATTACCTGTATATTGTCTTTTAAAAAGATGGTACTTTTTTAATGCAATATTGGCATAGGGTATTCGCATAGACGAACTGGCCCAAAGGAATCGACCCCTTTAATAGATCATCCCCACTTTTTCGCCCTTATTTTTTTGCCTTCCTAAGCACACACTTTGCACCATTTGATTTCTCTTGATGACATAGTGAAAATGACTACACTATGCTGCGGAATCATGATTCTCAAAGGAGCTTTTAAGTATAATAGGACATTCTGACCCCTCCAGTGACTGGGTGTAGACAGTTGTACTGTAGAAATCTTTCTCCATGAGCTTTTCATCTCATTTCCTTCCCTCTCACTGTTAACCGGGCAGCTGTCCGTATACTTATCACTCCCGGGGCACCTGTCACTGCGCTCGCCCCCACCCCCAATTCTCTCTCTTAACCTTCCATGAGCTGGTAGATGGGCTCACCAGCTGATGAAGGAGGCAGTGTAGTGAACTGATTAGGCATTTGGCTGCTGTTGGTCTCCTGGCTCTAGGTCCTGAGTGTCCCACTTAATCACTCTCACCTGGGGTAAGTCGCTTACCCTCTTTCTGTCTCCATGCTTCCTTTATAAAACTGGGGTGATGATCATACTTTCGATTCAGTGTCATGACAAATCCAGCACATTTAGTGAAGCACCTGGCCCAGGGTAAGTGGTCAATCAAGTGTCCATCATGATAAATATACTGAGAATAATATATAAAAGTCACCATAAATAAGAGAGGTTCTGGGCATGACTCTCTGAGTAGAGCCCAGGCTTTTGCGAAGGTAAAATGTGCCCCTATCTGGTTGTTCAGGTGCTATATTGGTTACCGGCATATTCTTAGCTGTGCTTCTATAAGACGAATCTCAGATAATACTGAACAATAGCAGCAATCACCATTAAACTGGAGAGCTTCCTACGTAGGTGTCAGGCTCTCGTCTAAAATGTTTGACACAGTATCTTATTTAAGTTGAGGGTGGTACTACTAAGAACCCCATTTTGCTGATGAGAAAACCCAGGGTTCCAAAGGTTCAATAACTTGCCCAAAGTCACACAGCACGGGAGGGGAGCTGGGACTACTAGAGCATGGGTCTCTCTTTGCCACTTTAAAGCTTGTGATCTTAACCACCAAGACATGTTGTCTAATTTGTTCTGACTACAATCCAGGTGGAAAAACAAGGTGATATCTTTACAGCCATCTTTTAAAGAGTCAAAAAAAAATTTTAAATCATTGCATAGGAAGGAATTTGCCTTCCTCATCTAGTTATCCTCCCTGGGAAATCCTAGTGGCTGGGGACCTCAAGTCCAGAGGAAGGCCCTGCTGCCCTCAGGGTGGCTATGAGGTCCTGCTCAGTGTCCTGCACAGCCTGTTACTCTCCTCTGTGACCGTGGAGCCTCTCTTCAGCCAGTGAGCGAGGGAGACATCGTTGGTATCCTCTTGCTGATGACACAGCGCCATGAAGTGTGATAAGACTTGTCCAGACCTGCCAATTCTTGGTACATGGCTTTCTGCCACGTGGAGGCTCTTTTTGCTTATGGAACGGAGAGTGCTTTGTGAGGGCCACCATTTGAGCGACAGCTATCATACTCACATGTAAACAATTTCATTGTTGATGCTGGCTTCATGAAGGAGTTGATAATTTGGAAGGAAAAGCTTTGGCAGCTTCACCAAAGGTGACGAGAGTTCTAAGGCCGGGTATGAAGGTGCAGGGCCTGTGCTGTTGCCCTCACCTTATCACGAGTGGGAAGGCTCTGGAGCAAGTGTGTGTCCTCACAGCTTGTCATGGGATAAAGCTCCTGAAATCTTAAAGCTTTGAACCAGAATGATGGCTGAGAGATTTTAAAATAGACGATTACATAAAATCGGATGTAGAAGGAGCTCTGTGGGACCCTGTGGGTCTGGGCATTTTCCTGTCTCAGGTCCTCTTCTTCCCAGAGGCTCTCACCTCTCTCCGTCTCTTTCAAACACACACACACGCACAGCCTGAATGTGAGAAATCTTTACAAACAAAAACTTTTGAAAATGATGCAGGTATTTTTCTCATTTTTAAATTCTGAGAACTCAGTTGATGTTGTCATCAGTGTTTTCTGAACACCTGCTAGGTCCAGACCAGCACCGATTTGGACACTGCGGAATTACCAAGAAAGGAAAGGACATAATTACTTTGTAAGAGTTTGCAACCTGCTGGGGAGGACAAGACGACAGTCGCAGACAGCATCCAAGCGCACGTGCAGCCATGGTCACTGAGGGGGGCATGCGTGCTTCTGCTTTTAGAAAGAGTGAAGAACAGTTCCAGGAGCTGATGTCACAATTGTAAAATGAAGTTTTCTACCCTAGGATTTATGGCATTCCTGTTTATTTTTCCCTGAGACCAAACAGTAGCATATTTTCTGAGCTTTAGGAAAAGACAAGCGTTTGGTCTTCTCACCCACATGGAAGGACTGTGCGTTTTGAAGCTTGGCGGAGCTCATCAGTGTGGACGCAACATGCCTCAGGGTGTGTGAGGGACACCAGCCCGATGGTTCGTAGGGTGGGAATATAGAAGGAAATTGAGAGGCATAAAAGTCAGTAAATGAACCAATCATGTAGCAAAATAGTAGCCAGGAACGATGCAGACATGTGGAATAGCGTAGGAAGAAGACGTCCCGACTACACAGGATCTTCTGAACACCATGTTGCTGGGGCTGCAGAGGATGCCGGCTGTGCATGACTGCAGACAAGAGCCACCCCACAGCCTCTAGGATCCAGAACATTCTCTTCACATTGAGTTTTTTCAAACGGCTCAGAAGGAGCACAGAGGTGCTGGGTATCTAGTCGCAGAAATTGCTGGGGCAGCTCTCTCAGGGGCAGGCTGACCGCAGTAGAGATCACTTGGCTGTGTGTCTTTGAGGCAGGCAGCAGGGGTCAGGAGAAGAGATTGTGGAAGCAAAAGCTTGGAATTTGGAGTCCTGAAGTGTAACTTCCACCCACTTAAAAAATCTTCTGTTTCCCTGTTAAATTAGAGGACTTAATCCTCTAACCAGAAGTTCTTTTGACAACTGTCTAGAAAGAAAGATGGGATCAAGTCCTGAAAGGAAAAATCAGACATTTAGTGGCATTAGAGTTTGAAAAGAAAGAAACAAGGAAACTGAAATCAGTCTTCTATGCCATTTTAATTAAATGCCTGTGAGACTTACGTGTTCATGCAGTAAACGCTCCTTATGCCTATGTAAGTCATAAGGAGCATAGGCATAAGCACCGATTTTGCAAGGGCCAGCACACACAGTGGCAAATGAGTTCGGCAAGGTCTCTCCTGCTCCCGAGACCTTGCCAAACTCATTTCCTCCGAAATGAGTTCCCTGATGTTGTTCTGGGGGAGTGACCTGGTGGCACTGGACCTCGGAATCCCCCGAATAACGTACTTCTTGCTGCTCTTCCTGAAATTCTGCTTCCCTGTAGGTGCAGCTAGGGTCTAAATATTCCCTTGGTAAGCTATTCAGGGACTCCAACGGAAGATTGTTAACTACTTTGAGGTACCTAAAAGGGGTTCTAAAGTAAGGTCTCCATGGTTTTGGAAGAACTGGGAGGGTCAGATTGGTGAGTCACTTTTTGCTGAGGGAGGTTGACTCTGAGATGTGATGCTTCGTCTCTTTTCCGAAGGCAATGGAAACACAGGTTTTCCAGGAAAGCAATAAGCATGGTCCCAAGAGCCCTGGGGAGGTTGGCGTGCTTGTTTGTTTGCTTTTCCCAAATAGGGGAATAAATCACTCCAGGAACTGCAGGTACCTAAGGTTTCATATGTAATGACTTGAGCAGTGGCTTCTCCGATGCTGACATTTTCAAAAGGCTTTTGCAGCCTCGTGGCTGGCACTTCTCCCAGGAACAAGCAAACCTTGACCCTATTAGAAGCTGAACATCTGAAACTTTTGGTTTTTAAATGTGACGAATCCCCAAACGCAGAATGTCCAAAGTGTCTCCCACCCACTCCGCCACACACACCCGTTCATGTTTAGTTACATGGACAGAGCCAGAGGTTTAATGACAGTGTCAGATTCAATCACAGGGAAGGCAGCACTGTGATTTCCTCAGAACCTGCGAGTGCCCAGGGGACCTTTTAGCTCTGCATCCTTGTATAAAAAAAGGAAGAAAAATAAGAAACTGAAGAACCTTCTTTGGTCAAATGTGAAATCACTTGAAAGGTTGCAATTTGGGTTTAAAAGTGAAAAGCCAGCGTGGCTGTGGAGGGCTCCCACTCCCAGGCCGCATCTGCAGTGTACTCTGTTCCCGGAGTCAAAACACGTTCAGGTACAAGAGACGCCTGAAGTGATTTCTCCCTCCCGGAATCCTGCCTTTACTTTGAAGTGCCTTGGAACTTCAAAGTGAATCCCACGTAGAGAATAGGAGAGACCTAGTAGAGAATGGGGCCCCATCAGATGAGAGGTCCCACCCTGCCTAAGGAGCCCCTGGAGGTAGGCTGCAGAGGACACGCAAAGGGGTGTCATGGGGGCCCACCCTGGGACATGCTGTTCCCATTTTACAAATGGGAAATTCAGACATAGAAAAGAGTCCAGACCTGTTCCTAAGGTTGTAAGTGACTACCGAGGTCCAGTGGCACCAGGTCACTCCCCCAGACCAACATCAGGGAAGCGCCCCGTGAAGCGTGTGTCTTCTTCCTGCCACGTGTCCCCAGGCATAGCAGGGAGATACCGGGTCTCTCGCCCCTCTGCCTGGTGATGCACGGTAAGAAAGCCTTGGCTTGGAGCCATCTCTCCATAAACCAGAAAATATTCCACATTGGATTTTAAGCAACACAAGGGAAATAACAGGAAAAAAGTCACATCAGGGATTTCACGCTGCTGATTTTGAATTATTGGTCATAGAACACAGAGCTTAGAAAGAAGGCACAGACATCACCATTTTTCTTTCTCCCAAGCCACCCTGCCTACCCCAGCACCTCCTTGTAAAGATGAGTTGGCAGTACCGGAGATGGGCAGGTCTTGCACCCAGCCCTGGACTCTGGCACCCCCAGGCTGCCTCCAGAGGGGAGGACCCAGGCCACTCTGTCTCCACTCCCTCTCTCATTTACATTCTTGAGCAGGGAGGACAATATTCCAAACTTCCTTTTCCTATGAGAAGCTAACTCCATGACAGAAATTGCCTTGTTCCTCCCTGCATTCCTAGCCCTGGCAAATGCTGTATTTCCAGCAAATTGTAGCTGTTAAAACTAAAACTTCCTGTGATTCATTTTGACATATTTTAAATGTCTACTCTTTGCCATGGACCCTAGAGTTAATTTATTACACGACCTCTCATCGTATCAACAGTCACAAGAGGCAAGTGTGGTGCCAACTTGCAGATGGCTGAGGTCACTCTGCTCTTCTGGCCCTTCCAGGACCCAGAGCACTTGCTGGGAATTAGGGTCTGAGTTCTTATCCTAGCTCTGTCCACTTCCTTGGACGGAAAGTGAAGGAGTTGGAAGAGTTGATCTTGGAAGCTCCTTCCTGACAATCCCATTGTTTGGTTGAGTGCTTAACCACAGCACACTGTTCTCAGAGAGGCTGACCCATCCTCAACTGGCCCTGGGAGGCAGATGGTGAAGTAAAGGGGTGGGGGTGCTGGGAGAGATTTTTCCCTTGATATTGTCTGATGACATCTTCCTGAGATTCATGTTCTGACAGCAGGAGAGATAGCAGGGAAGGAACAGGTGTTTGCTGAGGGTCATCTTGGTTTTTTTGTTTGTTTGTTTTTATTTTTTTATTAAATCATAACTGTGCACATTAATGCATTTATGGGGTACAATGTGCTGATTTTATATACAATTTGGAATGCTTACATCAAACTGGGGTTAACATAGCCTTCACCTTATTTATTGTGTTAAAATATTTATATTCTACTCTTAATAGATTTGACATGTACCCTTGCATTATGCACACCAGGTGAGGTCCCACCAATTACCCTCCCTCCACCCAGCCCCCCTCCCCTCCCTGAACCCTCCTCTTCCCTCCTTCATTCTGGGCTATAGTTGTGTTTTATCAATCGTATGAAAGTGTGGGTGTTTATAAATTGATTTCATAATAGCACTGAGTACATTGGATGCTTTTTCCATTCTTGAGATACTTAGAAGAATATGTTCCAGCCCCATCCATGTAAACATAAAAGATGTAAAGTCTCCATTTTTATGCTTACATCATATTCCATGGTATGTATATATATATATATACCACAATTTGTTGATCCATTCATGGTCCAGGGCACTTGGGCTGCTTCCATGACTTAGCAATTATGAATTGGGCTGAAATAAACATTCTGGTGCGAATATGTTTATTGTAAAATGATTTTTGGTCATCTGGATATATACCTAGTAGAGGAATTGCAGGATCAAATGGTAGGTCTACTTTTAGTTCCTTGAGTATTCTCTAAACTTCTTTCATATTAGCTTGCCTTCCCACCAGCAGTGTAGAAGTGTTTCCTTTTCTCCGCGTCCACACCAACATCTATAGTTTTGGGATTTTGTGATGTGGCTAATTTTACTGGAGTTAGATGATATCTCAAAGTGGTTTTGATTTGCATTTATCTGATGATTAAAGATGATAAGCATTTTTCATGTGTTTATAGACCATGAGCCTGTCTTCTTCAGAGAAGCTTCTGTTCAAGTCCCTTGCCCACAATGAAATG
>CAUYRH010067662.1:0-17996 GCA_963574655.1 Perodicticus potto
TTCGTTTTATATGGAAACAGAAAAAACCTCGAATAGCCAAGACATTACTCAGAAATGAAAACAAAGCAGGAGGGATCACGCTACCAGACCTGAGACTGTACTATAAATCAATAGTGATCAAAACAGCATGGTACTGGCACAAAAACAGAGAGGTAGATATTTGGAACAGAATAGAAAGTATTTATTTATTGCCATCAATGAGCCTACTATCAGGGGTGTCCAAATCATGGCCTGCAGGACACATGCAAATTATATGAGGAGGACTGTTTTGCTTATCTCTGGTGTCAGATAGTTTGGAATTTTGCATGGGGTCTTTTTTAAATTTCTCATCAGTTTTCATTAGTATTTGAGTATTTAATGTGTAGCCCAAGACAATTCTTCTTCTTCCAATGTGTAGCTGGCAAGAAAAAAGGTTGGACACCTGCAAAGGACACAAAACATATTTAAATCATACAAAGGGTAACATAATATTGAAGGCTATGTACAGAGTGAACAGATACTAATTTAATAGAATTGTGATGGATGGATAAATAAAGCACAGTTCAGATGAGAATATCAACATAAAGTATGTGACAATGAGAGAACAAAATGAGGTAACAAAATCAAGTGCTAAATCGTGGGATTCAGACAAGACCCATAACATCTATAGAAGTTCTGATAAAGAGGAATGAATGAGAAATGGAATAATTAGGGAACTATAGGAAGGAGGTAAACTTGGTCTAGAGGTAGGGTTCACATGGAGGAAAAGAAAGAGCAGGTCCAGGAAAGACAAAGTCAGAGTGTCAAGAAAATGCCAAATTAGTCCACAGACACAATAAAAATCCAGAAATGTAAGAGCACTGTCTCAAGGAATGAGATGCAGTGTTTCCACATCTATTTAGATAATGATAAATAATGCAAGAGCACCAAACTAAATTTGGTGAAAGAGAACCCTTCTTTCAACTTATTCCAAGATTTAAATACGTTTTCACCCTGAAATGACTTCATAGGGATCAATGGAAATATTTTAATTTGGAACAGCATCCCCCAGGTGAAAATGATTTTCTATTCTCTAAGTAAGTTTACAATACTGAAAGTCTAGAACTAAAAAACAGAAAATAAATGTTTTCTGTAACATGCTGGAAAACTTAGGTCTGACAGTCAAAGAACTGAATCCATTTCACACTGCCAGGAACATTGCATTAGTATCTGGAGCAACTAGTATCAGTAGGTGAAGGAGATAAGTAATGAGGCAGAAAAAGAACAAGAAGACAGCTAGATTTACAAAGCAATCCATGGTGAGGCAAGATATTGATTTGAAATTACAGTTGATTATACTGGTTGGGGGCAAAGAAAGCAGCCTTTTCTCAGAGATTGCAAACAAGTGACATTTCAAAGTACTTTTCATGTGTTTGAACTCAGACCTCCCATTGGGCCCTGTGTTGGCACAAAGAGAGGACAGGAGGTAATTGCATGAGGTCATCTATCTTTGTTTAAGGAAAAAAAAATCCTGGTTAGAATCTCCTTTTGGGGCTTGAACATCAATGGTTGGAAATACATTATCATAAAGCCACAACACTTTCCTTGGGCTTTATCTACAAAGTTACCCATGACTTTATTTAGCTTCCTTATCAATCAATCCACCATTTCGTCAGTTAGAAATGACTTCCTAGGTATATGCTAGAGCGAACAAACAGCAGATCAGGTGTATTACTAAGGCTACCTCCAGAGAACTGAGCACAGAACAAGGCATAAGTCACTTGAGTGGTAAGAAAACAAATGTTAGAGAAATTTAAAAGTCACTACAGACTAATGAGATCAGAGTTGTTATAGACCCTGAGCAGGGTCTTGAAAATATGCTTTATCAGACACAGGGAGAAAATATGCTTTCAGGAGGGACTAGCTTGTGAGCAAAGAAAGAAAATCCACATTTCTGGGGGACAGTGAAATTGAGGATTCATTGGAAGCACATGGTTCTTTCAGGGACATCTTGGTTGGAAGGGCAGAAATGAGGCTCTTTCAAGAAGTATTAACAATCAGTATATCCAAGAAAGAATGAGAAAAACACAGTGTGGCTTTGTCATGCAGTTAAATGGGGCCCCAACAATCTTTGAAATTTAATAAAAGAATGCATTTCAGTAAGTCAGAGTAAATGAGAAAGGGGTAGGTTGGAAGAAAAGTTACTTATGCAGTGGTTTGGATGTGAAGGAGTAACAACCTGGCTTCTGATGAAACAAGACAACTTAGAGGAGGGAGCAAAGAGCTGAAGTCTCAGGAACAGGGCCAACCTTCCTTCCCCTGGTTGGGCTCAGGCTCTATCCTCAGACTAGATGGACTAAGTACCCTGTCACAGACCTACTCAGGAGTTCACAATTCCAAACGAAGAGTTTGGGAGGATGAGGGTAGTATGTGGAAAAGGTCCACTGGGGAAGCAGAGCCTTTGGTGCGGCACGATGGAATAACCCCCCAAAGTTATGCAATGCTGAGGCCTTAGGCACAGAGCTAATAAAATGCAGAAAGGGCACAGGTGTGATTATCAGTTCTAGGATGAGTGAGTGGTGGCAGAAGAGGGTAGAAATGCAGTTAGATGAGGATGACAGTCACTTGTGCCAATGGATGCTGGTTGCTGAAGGTTGCTTCATCATGAGGACACCTGACGTCTCAGCAGCTCCAATCTATGAAGCTCTCTTTTTTCACATTGGCAATACTCAATGAAGGATTTTAATTCTATAGAGATATATACTGGTGGGTTTTAGTTAATGAAATTCTTTTCTGGGAGGAAACTCTTGCATCAGAGGGTTTAGCATTCAAGAAGGCTCAGATGATTCCAAGTTTAGCTGTAATTTAGAACCACCTTGAGGACTTTTTCAAAGATGATAGGAGGTTCTTCTCAAACCACTTAAGTCAAAGTCTTCAGGGGTGGCACAGCAACATATTTTGTCCTTTTAATTGTACAGGTGATTCAAAGTACAAAGAGTCTAGTTCATATTTGTTGTTTTATGAATTACTCACATCAGAATTACCTTGGCACTTGTCAAAAAGGAAGATTCCTTGGGGTCTCTTTAGGTGGGCTAACTAACGTGCATTTCTGAAAAGCAGTGCACTTTGGAAACTGTACTTTGGAACTAATGGCTGAGAATTCCTGTGAACACTTTCTGTTGATGGATCCTAAGTAAGTTCTGGAAGAGGTTCCTTAAAATGAGATATTACCGGAGTACTGACCGTGAGACTCTGAAACAACAAAGACACCTTTAAGACTCTTTGCTGAAAAAACTCCAATGATGTCCTTGAGTCTAGAGGTTACATTCTGAGTAGGGGCTGTTTATTTTAGCTAAGAAAGAGTTTTCTCTAAAGCTGTCACATATTATGGATAAATGATGACTAAAACTCTTGAATTCATGAAGATATGAGTGAATCTAATCCTGAGGAGTTGTGCTTGCCAGCATAATCTCCTACAGACATTTATAGAGCACCTCCGACATGTAGGTACTGAGAAAGGCCCTTGAGACAATCATGTCTCAACGGATATTAGAGTCACATTGGGAGGAAAGGTAAAAATATAATATTTCTAATTTCATGTTTTAACATTTCAGATATGGAAACCAAGGTTTTCATTCATCTTGTTTTCTTTTTCTTTTTTTTTTTTTTTTTGCCTACTGTTTACATCCCAAGAATTAAAAAGTAAAAAACTGCCTTTTCTTTATCTAATCTTATTTTCTTTGCTTGCACATTTTGGCATGATTCAATCACCTTCCCTTCCCCACATGGTTAATAAACAATATCCTACATGCATCAAGCCACCTAACAATCAAATATTTTATATTTACTGCCCACTGGAATCTAAATCATTATCATTATCATTAACCAACTGCTCTGAAGCATGAACCAATCCAGTGCATACATTGCAAAGGGAAAATTGTTGCCAGTCATGGGCAGTGAACATTGGCCAGATGAGCTAAGCGCAAAAGAGGACAAGGTGATTGGACACCATCCTAACAGCCCAGAGGGAGTTGGTGTCTTCATTTTTATTGAAATAGTTTTTTTCAGTACCCATATCCTGGACATGAGGTAGAGAAGGAGTTGATGCAAATTGAAGGATAATGTGTCGCCAGAATTTCGCTTAAATGATTATAAGAAAACACTGTCGATCATTTGGAGTTGATTTATCTAATTTAGGATTATTGATTGTGTAACCCTATCAGTAGTTTTTCCAAGAAGATAAACTTCCTATCCCATAAATATAGAGGACATAAACTTCCATTGTTCACTGTGAATGTTATTTATAAAAAGTTGTTAAGTAACTTGGATCAAAAATACCCCTGTGGTTTTTTGTTGTTTGTTTATGTTGTATGTTTGATTTAGGATTAAATTAGTTACTGCTATGAAACTCTTTTACATAGACAGCAACAAAGGGTTTTTGTAAGTATTAGTCACAACAAGAATGCTACAAATACTCTCTCTGCACATCTCCTGCTCCCTTCTCTCCCTCTTTATATGTCCATATCAATTCTGTAGCTTTCAGCAGACAGATGTACGCACACAGACACACACACACAGAGGAGTGTATATAACTTTTAAGACAAGAAACATATTTATAATGTGAATAACTGTGTAGGATTTTGTTTAGTTTTATTTGTTTTTTCCGTAAGATATATATATCATCCCACTTCAGTTCAGAAAGGACCACTGAGTCTCATGCTAGTCCCTGAGTCAGGGTGTTGAGTACTCACAAGAATAGGACCTGGATGTCAAGAAAATCATATGAACAGAAAGGAGGTAACTATATGACTTACCCCCCCTTTTTTTTTGAGACAGAGTCTCACCATGTCACTCTTGGTAGAGTGCTATGGCATCACAGCTCACAGCAACCTCAAACTCTTGGGCTTAAGCGATTCTCTTGCATCAGCCTCCCAAGTAGCTGCAACTACAGGCACCCGCCACAATGCCTGGCTACTTTTTGTTTCAGTTGTCATTGTTTAGCTGACTTGGGCCGGGTTTGAACCCACCATCCTCAATGTATGTGGCCAGTGCCCTAACCACTGTGTTACAGGCACAGAGCCTGGCTTACCCTTTTGAAAGCACTTACATTATTAGACAACTGTGTACATTTTATAACTTATTGTACTTATTAGCATTACTACTGAGAAAAAAAAATGCTCCATATTGAAACAATTCTTGCCTGTCTTAGTCAACATAGACCTAAAAACAAAATGCCATAGAGCTGTGGCTTAAACAACAAGCATCTATTTCTCAAAATTCTGGAGACTGGGACGTCCAAGGTTAAGTTGCTAGCAGATTCTGTGTCTGGTGAGGGCCCTCTACCTGAGATGCCAAAGATAGTCATCTTCTCCTTATATTCCAATGTGGACTTTCTTTAGTGTATGCTGATGGATGAAGCAAAAAACTGTGTGTCTCTTTCCGTTGCAGCTTTTTTTTTTTTTTTTTTTTTGGGCCAGGGCCAGGTTTGAATCCATCGCCTCCAGTATATGGGGCCAGCACCCTACTCCTTGAGCCACAACCACCGCTCCCTCTTCTCTTTTTACAGGGGCACCAATCCCCTCCTTTTGTGACTCAGATAATCTACCATTTTCAAATATCAACACATTGTGGACTAAGGTTTCATCATATGAGTTTTGGGGGAAAATATACATTCAGTCTATGACATTATCTAAGGATCAAAAGACCAGAAAGTTCTCTATTTGATCTTGGGCCAGTCATGACTTAACCCATTCTGAGAAACCATGTGTGGTGAGTTTGCTTGCCTTGACTGTCTTGTGGGATGGTGGGTAGCAGTTCCAACAATTAAAAAAAAGGGACACCTCAAATAATTTAAAAAAAAAAAAGGCTATAAATATGTAAATACATAAATGTGTATTAAATATTTTTATAGCATGACTGCAGATAGATATACATTTTTGTAGTGGGAAACTAAGAATCTCAACCTTCATACTAAATTTCTTCACACTCAGATACCAAATACCTTTACTGTACTTCAGAACTGAGATTAGGTTGAGGACTACAAACATATTCATGTCCAGAATATGGGTACTGAAGTCAGCCTCTTGCTGACTTCAGACTATTTTAATCAATCATTTAGCAGTTAGGCAACTGAGAAATTGGATGAAAATTGGCTAATACCCCTTCCTCAAAATTTAAGTCCTACCTTGCTAAAGAAAGCTAAAGTAGACAAAAGTCATTCATTCAGGAATTAAAAATGTAAATGAGTGCTTTCTGTATGATTATAGAAACACTGAAAGATATTGCCATCACTCTACATGGGGTGGATGGACTTAAGCCAAAATTTGTTTCAATTGTCAAGACCAATGTCTTCAAACATACACTAGGAGCTTATGAATAGGTTTACTATGTTCATAATGAGACTATTAGGGGAGTGGAGAGTAGAACTCCCAGCCTGGTATGAAAATGGCTTGAGTAATCAAGGAAATTAGATGAGTTTGGGGTTTCTATTGTGATTAGAGGATAGGGCAGGAGTAAAGATTTCCTAGTATGGGCAGAGGTTTGTATGGCTTGAATGTGCCATCTGTAACAAATTACCTAGATGTGGAGGGTAGAAGAGGAAGAGGTAGTGGTGAGTCTTGAAAGCTGTCAGTAGTCAAAGATCAAAAAAATAGGGTCAGCTATTTTATTACAAAAGGTGAAATTTTGGGCCCCAGAAACCTTAAAATTTAATTGTCACTGCAAGTCATAGGTAAAAATTTAAAACATTGAAGGTAAAACATGGAGTTTATGTGAACTAGTTGTAATTTGATTATCTAAATATGATTCATAGAAAAGGTAAGATAGTGACATTGAAAATGGTCAAATTGTGAACTAATAAGCTCAGAAAATAGGTTGACTAGACAGAGCTTGAAACATGGTTAAGATTTGACTAGGCCATGAGGACAAGGGGAGAGTATTCAAGCAAAATACCCTTCTCAATTCCTATTAAAAACAGAGCCATTTTTTCTCTTTTTATTTTTGTAATCTAGATATATAGACACAGTATAAAAATCAGCTTTGGACAAAGTTGGTGATAGAATATATGGGCCACAGTGCTCAGAATGTTCCAACAGAGACAAAGAAAACAGATTTCCACTTTTGAATTGAGTATTTATTATTTTGATGATTGCTTTCCCTTTTGCTCCCTTCATTTTCACTTTACGTGTTTGTTTGGCGATTCTCACAGATAGGTGGGAAGGTGGGTAGGCGGAGATATCAAACCACAAAGCAGCTTTCCCTGGGGTCAAATCAACATGCATGAGAATTTCACAGTCTCCCGGCCTCAGGAAGATTTTTGAAAACTGACATGCTGGAGCATTTCAAGCCATTTTGTATAATTTGCAGGGTATTCTCAGCATTATTCCCTCACTACTTCCTATAGAAATGTTGGAAAACTTCAGACAGTAACATTTCCCCTTGAAACTTTTGGATATTTTTCCACCCATAGCTTTGTTTTTGAACCTCAAGTGCCACAAGCAACCTTATAAACTGGATTGCTGGAGCCCAGGGATGACGTATCCTTAGCTGGTCAAATATGAAGGATATTTTGCTGAAGAAATCTCCTAGTAGGCTCCTCTTCCTTAACATGAAGCTTTGGAAAGAACTCAGAAATCCTCCCTTTTCTCTCAAAAACCAGCCCACAGAACCTTGAACAATTTGTAAAACACAAGAAAAGAAATCAAGATTAACAACTCTCTATACCCTCTGGCAGGGTTTTATGCATTCATATACAATTTCAGTGGGCGTGCTATAGCTCTGCGTGGGGAATTGAGCTGCAAGGAGATTCTTGCTTTGTTTTGAGTTTTAGAGAAAGAAGCAATTCCATTTTTCAGGTGTTAAGTAGAAAAAAAAGTGTGTGTTTGTAAAAACTCCTAGTTTATTTTAGCTTTGATCATCAAGGGAACAATGAAGTGAAAGGAGATAATGGGGTTTAAGGAGATGATGGAGTTCAAGGAGATAATGATGTTAAGCACCCTGTTGATGAGACAGTGCTCATTTTGAAAGCAAATCCTTATTCTTAGGGTGCACAATACTTCGAATCTTTTCCCCTTACCTGGAAGAATGACCTCTTATGGTTCATTCTGCACATATTCCTTGGCACTTAATATTTGTCATTCTATTTTCTGAGAATACAATATTAAATATGAATTTTGGCTTGTTCACAAAATGCTCTCAATCTGTAAAGGAAAATGGCTATTTGAAAAAATAATTGTAAGACAGTTTGATAAATTAAAGGAAAAACCTGTGTTGATACAGTGCTAGAGAAGGAAGTCAACTAAGAAAGAAAATTTGCCAAATCGCATGTCTTTCACATGGATGAGGTGAAAAGATTATTACCAAAGGATTATTGCCAAACAAAAACTATTCTCTACCCTTTACTGCTAAGGTGGAGATAATACACATACACACAGTTAAGATATATTTTTTTGAGACAGAGTCTCAATTTCTTGCCCCCGGTAGAATGCCATGGCATCATAGCTCACAGCAACCTCAAACTCTTGGGCTGAAGTGATCCTCTTGCCTCAGCCTCCTGAGTAGCTGGGATTACAGGTGCTCACCATAACATCCGGCTATTTTTTAGAGACAGGGTCTCACTATTCCTTATACTGGTCTTGAACTTGTGAACTCAAACAATCCACCCACCTCAACTTCCCAAAGTGTTAGGATTATAGGCGTGAGCCACTGCACCCAGTTACATACATCATATGTTAAAGGAAAGGCCAAGTAACTATAAAAGTAGTCATATCACAAAATAATAACACAGATCCATAGCATTTTGCTATTTGAAAGTCCCCTTTGTTAGACTTTATGTGACATGTAGCATTGTAGTTATTGATATTCTCCTTTCACAAGAATAAAAAGTTTATAGGACATAATCACAAATCACATTAACAATAGAATATCTTGATTTCTATTTTTTTCTCTTCTGGGTGAATATTCTTTTTAAGAACTTTAACTTAATGTGAAGGCTATGTTAACCAGCTTGATGAAAACATTTCAAATTTTAAATAAACCCAGCACATTGTACCACATGATTACATTAATGTACACAGCTATGATTTAATAATAAAAAAAAACAATAAATGCCACCTGTGAAAGTGATAAGCAAAAAAAAAAAAAGAAAGAAAAAGAAAAAAGAGAGAAAAAGAAACAAATAGGGCAGCTCCTGTGGCTCGGTGAGTAGGGTGCCGGCCCCATATACCAAGGGTGGTGGGTTCAAACCTGTCCCCGGCCAGACTGCAATAAAAAATAGCCCAGCATTGTGGCAGGACCAATAGTCCCAGCTAATCGGGAGGCTGAAGCAAGAGAATCGCCTAAGCCCAAGAGCTGGAGGTTTCTGTGAGCTGTGATGCCACAGCACTGTACCGAGGGGCACAAACTGAAACTCTATCTCTTAAAAAAACAAAAATAAATAAAATACGTCCACAAATTCTTTGACATTCCATTCTTCAAGAAGTAGAAGAATGTGGGCTGAACTTAATGATTCACTTCTAATGAAAAGAATGAAGCAAAATAAATGACAGGATATGACATCTGACACTGGGTCACAGAGGCACTATGGCTTCCTCCTTGCTCTCTGTCTTTTGCATATCACTGTGGGGAAAGCCAACTGCCATGTCATGAGAAGACTCAAGCAGCTCTATGGGTTAGGCCCACATGGTGAGGAACTGCGACCTCCTACCCACAGCCACATGAGTGAGCTATGTTGGAAATGGATCCTTAGCCCCAGCCAAGCCTTCAGATGATTGCAGCCCCAGCTGACATCTTGACTGCAACTTCGTGAGAAACCCTGAGAGAAAAAATGACTGGGTTGAGCTTAAACAGCTCAACTTTAACTCAAATTCCTCACCCACGGAACCTGAGAGATAATAAATGGTTCTCACTTAAAAAAAAGAAAAGAAAAAAAAAAAGAACCTTAACTTCAGCCAGGAAATATTATATCAGGGTAGAGACAATAGGAAGGCCCAGGTAGGCAGTATCGATATGAGCCCAAGACTCCTTAAAGAGATGTAAATTTGGTTAATTTTATTAAGTAAGGAATTTAGAAAAAAAAAATTGGGCTAATCTTGACATTGTGATAAAGACATCAGAAATAGTTTTCGATCATGTAATAAAATATGCAAAGTGTAATTAAAGATGAAACAGAATAAAAAATGGCAAGATGACATAAAATACAGAATCGTAAAGTTATGAGCGTGCTGATAAGGAGATCCAGAGAGATGAGGAGATTGATAATGAATCAGAAGTGGAATGTTTTGTTAAAGGGGAAGAAATGAGCAAAAGTTAACTGTAGAAAGTAAGAAGGTTTTTTTCTCTGAAGTTGCAAGGAGGGAAAGGGACAAAAACAATAAATATGCTGATATTTTAGGTGAATAAAATATAAATAAAGAAAGCTCATTTTGGATAGTATGAAGAATCATAGCAACCTGAGAAGCTGAGGCATATCCTAAGAGTGAATGTGAATGTGTTTAAGATTTCTCATAATAGTGAGGGTGAAAAAATGAAAGAAAGAAAAAAAGAGAGAGAGAGAGAGAAAAAACCAAGCAGGTTACAGAAGATATAGAATGTTTAAGGTGAAGAATGGAATATATATATATATATATATATAAAATGGTTGAGGAGTAGGTGAAGATCAGATTCAGAGTAGACAGAAAGAATGAATAAACGAAGCATTATGTTGGATATATAGTTATACCACACCAGAAGTAGAATATATGAAATTGGGAGATAAGCGACCTGTTTGGGAGCATTATTTTAGACTAATGTGAAAAATATTGGTTAGCATGATAGTAAAATGAGTGAATATCTGAGATAGAAAATTTCAGTGTTACTTTAAGATGGACTGAAATAAGTACTTTTGATGAGATTGTAAGAAATTGTAAAATTTCTAATATATTTTTAAAAGTAAAGACAATAGAAGTTTAGGGATGTGAGTAATGAACTGTAGTTATTAGCAATCATGATATTTATAAGAAAGATATTAAATAATAAAGCCCAAACAACACAATGGTAAAACATAGGAGACAAAATATAATAGAAATGAAAGGATAATTAATAGAATAATAATCATACTGTAAAGTTTAATTGTTTTCCATGAAAATGAAAAGAACAAACAGGTGTGGAGATGCCCTCTGGCCCCGTCTTATTTGGAGTGACCCCCAGGCCCAAATACTGGAGGTCACAGCTGGTGGGAGACAGGCCTAAAATGTCTGAGCACTCATTTGGGCTTCACTCATTCAAGGGCCAGCCAGTCCCCTGGGGCTAGCAGGTAGCCCTGCCCAGGGTGGGTGCTATTGCTTACAAAGGGATTGCCCGGCTAGGGGAAGATCAAGACCTCTCCCTTTAGGTAAGCCTCAGGCTCCCCCTGGGGTCCTGCCCCCCCCACTCCCCCTCCCCCTGTTTTCTTTAGAGTCTCAGACTCCAGATGGGGTTTACGTGCGAACAGAGATGTCTAGCATTTACCCTAGGGGCCACAGGGCACAGTAATCTAGCACCTGGGGCGTCTACACCCCATTCCACTTCACAGCCCTCCCCCATCCTCCAGCTAGGCCCTGAGTTTCCCAGAACTGGCCTGGAGCCCAGAGTCTGGATAAGGGGCCCAGATTGGGTTGAGGCTTCCACTACCCTGGCACCAGGTCTGCAGAGGCTTTTAGGATGAGGTGGTTACATGAGTCCAAGTTGCAGCTTTGATGTTGACAGTGAGTTCCTAGGTTTGGATATGCAGAGGTGTCCCCCCAGCACCCACCCATCTCCTTCCTAAGGCTAGTGCCAGAGAATTGCTGTCCACTGAGGGGTTGTTGTGGAGGTCAGGGGCAGGGTGCTCCTTCAGGCCACTGCAGATTGGGAGTGGGAAAAAGAAAATAAATAAATAAATAAATAAAAATTAAAAAAAAAAAGAAAAGAACAAATAGAGCATGAAATAAATCAGCAAAAACCCCAAACAATCCCATTAATAAGAACATAAAAGACTTGAGTAAAAGCTTTCAAAAAAAGATAGAAAATGGGCAACAACCATTTTGAAAAACATGTTCAACATCTCTAGTCATCAGAGAAATAAATGCAAGTTGAAACCACAATGTGATACTACCTTCCTCCTGTGAGAATAGCCATTATTAAAAAGTCAAAAAATATTAGATGTTGGTGCAGATGCCAATAGAAAGGAATGCTTATGCCCTGTTGGTGAGACTGAAGGTTACCGTACCCTGTGTGGCAAATAGTATGGAGAGTCCTCCAAGAAATATATATACACTTGCCATTTGATTCAACACTCCCACTACTAGACAGCTAGCCAAAAGAAAATAAGTCATTTTTATCAAAAAGATATCTACATTTGGCAAGTCTATTTTTAGATCTCTGAGTATTTTCCAAACATCTTTCCAAAACGGATGAACTAGTTTGCATTCCCACCAGTTGAGATCCACCAAAAAGTGGATCTCAAAGCTCATGTTTTACTGATCACCAGAATTGTGAGCCTTCTACACTAGACAGCAGTAAAGAGCAATACAATGGTGATGGGCTAAGGAATGATGTTTTATGAAAATGATTAACAGAACGTCTTTGTATATTCTAGGGAAGAGAAAACACAATGACAGTACACGTTTTTAAATATTTGAAGAGCTTCAACACAGATAATGCACACAGCTATGAGGAAATCCCTAATGCCAAAAAAAAAAAATAAATAAACCAAGGAAAGACAAGTCTTTGCAAAGAAACATATGATGATTTGTTCTGTTTGGAAACAAAAGAAGTGGGCGTGTTATATGCAGACATTGAGTCACCCTTCCCTGGAAATGTTGAAACATGTAAAAACAATAAAAGAATATTTTAAATTCAATCTATTTACTGGGAGAAAGGTTAGTATAAATGGTTGGAAACTCTTCACCAACTTAAAAGGGTCTATGAGTTCAGAGGATTTTATGAATAATTAAAGCGATTCATCAGTTTAGTCAACTTACATTCGATTCAGCAGAATTTTTTTATAATTCAGTGAAAATTAAATCAATTTTAATTTACTAATTGAATTAAATACTCCTCAGTGAATTTCTCAATTCACAGAGAAACAAAGAAATTAAAGCCATGGGACAAAAATGCCAAATTCCTTTTTCCTTATCATTTTACTTACACCTATATTTTTCCTCCTTCCTTTTCCCTTCTCTTCTCATCTCTGTGTAGGTGTTGTTCCCTCTGGGTTCCAGGACAAAGTGTGCGACTTTGTTCTGACGTGGCCTTCCCTCCCGTCTCTCCTAGTTCTTTCCTCTAATCTGCACCTTCATCTCCTCCGTCTTCACCCTTTAGATGTATGCAGGGCTTTCCCAAATCTGAAATTCTTCTTGAACACATATCTTCTCTTGTATTTCCCTAAATATTGCCCCTTTTTAAAAGGCCCAGTTCTTTCAAGAGAGCTCTATACTCCATCTACATCTCATTCACCCCTATGCACTCCTAAATCCATTGAAATATGGCCTTTACCTCTACCACCCTTTTAAGTGAGGTCCCTGTCATCAGTTGGGGTAATTCTGCATATTTAGAATGAACAAGAACATTTATTTATTTTGTAATTCACTAAAAAGACTCATTGGATTAAGCATGCAGCTGTACTTGTGCCTTATGCTTACAATAACAGAGTAACAGATCAATAAAGAAAAAAGACGTAAGTGGAGTTTGGCAGAATCCATCCTTAGGCTTCCTATGTTCTCCCCTTCCCATGAGAGGTCACACAGAACACACTCTTCCTCCAGCAGTGATGGTGGTGCAACCACACTGGTACAGTATTTAGGCATGAGGGAGCCCATATCAGGCTCAGTGTAGGATTTCTCTTACAGGCTGCTCATTGTAGGCATTCTCTTCCTAGAAACTACCAATATCTAGACTCCCATAAGGAAAGCGAGTGTTCATCACTGACACATTGTTTGTACAAACAACATATCCAGAGCAAAACAACCTTTCGGGACTGTTTAAGAAGCCATGTTCCCAAATACTAGCAAAGGGCCAACCTTACAAGCAGGGCTGTCTAAAGCTAGTCCATTACATTATCCTATCCTACACACTTCCCATAACTCTAAACACTCCATTATCTGATGAATACCTCATTCCTCTGTGTATCTTATAAAGTGCTCCTCAGCTAAACTTACATGTTCAAATGCCTCCTAAGGATTACCATGCAAGGTCCTCCCCACACCCTCAAATTTAACCTGTGTGTATCCAATATGTTTTTTAATCTTTGCATCTTGCTCTTTCAAATATTTTCTTGGTTATTCACTGCCACAGCAAATGACAACCCCATCCATCTAGTTAATATGGCAGGAAAGTAGATAAATGAGATCATTCTGTCTCCCACATGCAACTCAAGTAAGATGATCTCTAAATCACATAGATGACACCTCCCTAATTTCCATGTAAACTGACCTTATTTCATCTTCACTGCCACTGCTTTTATTTATGTTCTATGTTCTCCTGTCTCATCATTTCTTACGAATTTTCTTTCTTCTGTCATCAGTTGGGATAACTCTATAAGTGTCCTACTGATTCTAGATTGTACCTTTCCAATTTCATTCTCCATACCAGTTGGATCTTGGATAAGTCACGTAGCTTTTCTGAATGTTATATGTGAAGTGAAATGCTAATATTCCTGTCCTCCTAAGATTATTGTTAATATTTATTGAGATAGTAAATACAATTACTTTTCACATGGTAAGTGTAAAAACACATGAGTATTAATTATTAATGTTGTTATATCTAAAATACTTGTAAGATTAATGCATTTAAAAAGACAAATCTGATCATGGTACATGACCTAAAATTACCAGTGGCTTACCAAGGTCCTCAGCATTGTCAGACTCTTGCCTGGACACCTCCTCCCTCTTAATTCCACAGTCATACTCCTTCACTTCAGTCGCAGTGACCAGCTGAAGGTCCCAAGTAGCATAGAATTTCCCTTTCCCACTCATAAGCCTTTCTGCAATTCTTTCATCTGAAGTTCTCTTACTCTATTCCTCTTGTCTCCAGACCCCTTTTATCTCAGTAACTCCTTCTTATTTCAAAAAAATAAACCTACAACATTATCTCTCCAGGAAAGTTTTTCTGATCTCCCGTGTGCTGATGACTGTCTACATGCACATGACACACTATTGTAATTACCCGCCCTGTTAAACGTCAGGTTTTTGATGACCAGAAAACTATATCTGAATCAATACAGCGTCTTTCCTCAGTCCAGGGATTTGTATAAAGTAAAACCTTGATAAGTATTTTCTTAACAATAAAGTTAAGTGAGTAGGAGAGGATCCAGTTTCTCTTCAACAACTCATACTAGAAGCCTCTGAAGTAGAAATGAAATGTGTTTTATAGGCAATGTAGCTTCTGCTTGGATTTAACTCTTTAGTAAATTCAAATAGGCTAGTCTAAGTATACCAGTGAAACTGTTCTCTTGAGAGAGATTTCCTAAATGGCTAGAATGGTCTGCTTTTCCTATTTCCTTCCCCAATTCTCACCTTATTTTAGTACTTATCAGCATGGGCCCAAACATTTGACCTGTTGTGCCAGAAACAATTAAAATAAAATTTTCCTCAGTGCCTAATTTATTACTGGCCTGGGTCTCCCATGTTCTTTTAAGTGAGAAGAGTTACTCCAAGTATGATTGTTTAGAGAAGTAAGAGAAAATCTGGGTACAGAGGGAAATTAAGGGAGGTATCCCTGTACTGTTATCATTAAACAGTTGAAAGAACAATGCCGATTACACCCTTGTGTGGTACCTGCAGACACTTCTGAAAGTTTCAGTAAGAGACCTCGAGTTCAAGATGCACCTGCTGCATCTGGCTTTCCATTTTGAGTTATCTTTGGGAAGACATAAACAGAAAAGGAATAGAAAAGATCTTTGAATAAAACAACCTTTACTTTGTAGACCATAAAATAAAACAGGCCAGTTTAGAATTGACTTCCATCTCAATAACTTACTATCTCAGTAACTATTCACAATAATCTTAGGAGGACAGGAATATTAGCATTTCACTTCACGTAGAACATTCAGTTGAGAGTTATGGCTCCAACCTAGTTCAGCACACCCTGCACCTGTGTTACTTTTGCTGCACCTGTATGTATTCTAGTACCCTACTGGCCAGGAGTGTGGTGCACAAGTTAGATGTCCCTTTCAGGATACAGGTCTACATCCATTCCCAGCTGCAAAGAGCAATTGGCTGCTGAGAGCACACAACTTTCTTCATGCTGCCGCACCCTTATGCACCTTGGCTTGGGACAGCCTGCATCTATTGACTGGTCAGGAGTTTTCTGTGAAGGCCTGGCCCCTTGTTTCTGTTTGGGACATGAATGAACATCTTAAATAAGAATTCTCTGTAATTGGCTGAAGGTTTTGTTGCAAATGGAGCACAGCAGAGTATCTTCTGCATGTCTCCTCACTTCATTAAAGCTGCTGTTCCCTGGAGTGCACTTTCACTGCAGTGACCAAAGATAGATTATTTTTGCTGTGTAATATAACATCCTAGACACCGAAATTCCATGGAGAACAGTTAAGGCAATGATGGAATGAAAGTTTCTGCAGTAGTTATTGCAGAAACAGATCAGATCTAACAGATCAGGAAATAGAGATGAATATGTAATTAGATCAAAATGACTTGTGCTTTGGAATGTAGAATGATGACTAAAAAAACTTAGTCTTTTGTGAGCAAGATATAGTATTTTATGTAACAAATCCACAAAAAGAAATATAGTAAAGCTGATTTGTTTAAGTTGCTAATATGTAATAAGTACATTGCATTTCCTATTACATTTTTCCTTACTGTATCTTTTGAAAGTTAATCAAATTACAATCACTACAGAATTTTTATTATTTGTTTTCCATTCTAGACATTCCATTAATCATGTTGGATTTTCCCTGGTTTATCTATCCTCTTTTTCTTCTTATATATTCATGAAATTTTATTTTTATCAGTCAAAGAGTTCTTGAAATCCATTTTCCTCAAACACCTGACTTTGTGAACGAGAAAAGGGAGTTCTGGAGAGATGAAGAAGCCTAGCATAATCTGGCTTCTGCCTACTGTCTTTTCCCTTTCCTATTGTGATCCAACTATATCAGCTGTTGGAAACTGCAAGGCACATTCTTGGCCCTCTCTCTACCTGGAATGCAGAACCCACAGGATGCTGAATACCAGTCAACTCAAGAGCCACTTAGTCATTTGATATTTCATCAACCTGTTTTAAATCTGAGATTTCTGTTATTTGTATATATGTGTTTGTTTGTTTGTTTTCTTACTGTCTGTTCCTCTTCCAACTTCTACCCTTTTAATATAAATCCTATAACAATACCCATAACCTGGCTTTGTGCCTGCCTGGAGTAGAGGGACAAGAATATTTGTGGACCAAATGAAAAAATGTGGTTAAGTGATTAGTCCAAGTCTGTATAGCTGGTCATAGTCAAATCTGGGTGCTCTAAGCCAAGCTTATTAACTGTAGTTCATTGTTTTGACTCCTATGACATGTTACACAAAAATCCTTCACTCATATTTATGAAACTGCTATCAAAAAGACATTTTGGGGCAATCTGTAGCCAGCTTTCTGCAGAGGTTCCCATCCAAAAGGAGCTTTAAAGGACAGAAACTCAGCAAGAAAGCCAATGGTTTGGATCTGAGCCAAAAGAAAAGGTCGAAGAGTGCACATCAACCCTGCTGGGGAGAACTGAGACCCCGAGGACACAAACAAAAAGGTACAGAGCTCATCACCAAGCGGACGGGAGTCCCCTGCCCCATGAAGGAGGTTTGCAGTATACGCCATACCTCCATACAAACAAGCCAGCAGAGTCCGGATGTCCTCCCATTCTAACCCACGGGAGAGACCTTCTAAAAACTAAACCTCCTTCCCCTTCTAGGGTGCCACGGAGCTCTCCAGCCAGGCATAAAACTGTATATACTCTCTACCTGCAAGTCGGAGTTCCTGGTGTTCCCCTCCACTCTCACCCCGAGGTCTGGAGGCCTGTCCCCCACAGAGTCCAGATTCTGGGAGATTTTCTT
>CAUYRH010067665.1:0-44987 GCA_963574655.1 Perodicticus potto
ATGGCTGCAACCAACAAATGGCCGGGCATTGTGGTGGGCGTCTGTAGTCCCAGCTACTTGGGAGGCGGAGGCAAGAGACTCGCTTGAGCCCAGGAATTGGAGGTTGCTGTGAGCTGTGATGTCATGGCACTCTATCCAGGGGGACAGCTTGAGGCTCTGTCTCAAAAACAAACAAACAAACAAATTAAGGTGCTGAAATATATAAATTCCAAATACTAAACTTCTTAGTTTTCTGTTATTCTGATATACAGAAAGAAATGTGTATTGTATTTCTGCCTCTGCTGCAATCCCTGAATCCAGTGGACAAGAGAGCATGCTGTTTTGGAAACCATTCATGAGCATTATTTAATGAACACTGGAAATGCCAAGATACTTAAAAGACAAAACAAAATAAAATGGGTGGTGCCTGTGGCGCTGGCCCCATATACAGGAGGTGGTGGGTTCAAGCCCTGCCCTGGCCAAAAAAGAAAAACAACAACAACAACAAAATTAAAGGGAGCCATTATCCTTTTGACACTTCAACCAGACCCTGCTTCCCTTTGTCTCTTGATAGTTAAAGTTAATCCATATGCCTTTGATTCTAAGATAACTTGGATTTTCAAATGTGTCAATGATTAAAGAGCTGTAAGAGAATAAAATGAAATCCTACAGTACATGTTCATCCACTATCACATACATCCTCATTTCAGAAACGTTAGAATGGAATGGTGATAAACAAGCACAAGTGTAGGAAAAGGCCAAAGAAAATTTACATTTATTGAATACCAGATACGTGCTAAATCCATCCTGATTCTTTATTCTGCACACACTTTATGCGCCTACAGTATGCTCTAAGAATACAACAATGAATAAATCACAGCTCCAAAATCTTAAAAATGTTATAGACCAGGTGGGGGTAGAAATGCTCTCAGATACAAATAGCAAACCCTATTAACAAGATATGGGCTTTTCCGATGTATGAAGAAGTACAGAGGAAGACAGTCCAGAGTGGATATAGCCCCTCAAAGATAGCATCAAGGAACTAGAGACACCTTGAATCTTCCTGAGCCATCATAACTTTCTTCCTCTTGGTCACAATATAGTTGCTGGCATTACATCTTTTTGCCATGCAGACAGGAACTTTAACACAGCAGACTAAGAATTCCCCAAGCAGGGACCTTTCAAGACAGCCTGGGGTCAGTGGACAAAGGGAGGAAGGGCGAGATAATTCACACACAAAGTTTCTATCTAGAGACCCTCCAGGGTGATGGACACCCATATTGGCCTATAGTGAGGCAGATGGGCGCTGTCTCAAACTGAGTTCTCAAGAGCTATTTGTTAGGGTTTTGGGGGCATGCATATGCAAAGTAAAACCGTGAGAGGTTAACAGTTTCATGTTTCAATTAAACAGGTGGGTTTTTTGTTTAAGGAAGAGGACTATCAGAGGGAAGTTTAGTGAAGCACTAAATGCCGTATCAGAAGACAGGATGGTAGGGACTTAATGAGGGAAAGAGACAGCCCACGGGTTAGGTAGCTATGGCTTGAGGGTAATTGTCAGCTGCTTTCTAACTCTACTGACATCCTGACCCTGCTAAGCTGCTGATTTCTATCTAGATATTTCCCAGGGTAGTTTTTTATCTATCCTGCTGAACATTCTGATCCCCCTTGCCACCATAGGCATGCAGAGAAGAGAGGGGCTGAGGCTTGGGACCATTCCTGTACAAGTCCTCTGGGGTGCCAGCCTGTACTATGCTTCTATCCACATCTGCTTTCTTTTTTTTTTTTTGAGACAGAGCCTCAAGCTGTCACCTTGGATAGAGTGCTGTGGCATCACAGCTCACAGCAATCTCCAATTCCTGGGCTCAAGCGAGTCTCCTGCCTCCACCTCCCAAGTAGCTGGGACTACAGGCGCCCCCCACAACACCCTGCCATTTTTTGGTTGCAGCCATCATTGTTGCTTGGCGGACCGGGGCTGGATTCGAACCCGCCAGCTCAGGTGTACGTGGCTGGCACCTTAGCCGGTTGAGCCACAGACGCCGAGCCACAACATTTGCTTTCTAAGCCAGAAGTAATGGAAAGAGATTTTTCTTTCAAAGTTTCTTCTTTTCCTAGGAGGTCCTCCCCCAGGAACTTCTTCCTAAATCTAAGTGGCTCCAAAAGCGTGTCACGTGGGCACTCCTGGCTACAAAGAAGGCTAGAAAGGAAAATATTATCCTCTTGTTTAATGATTTCCATATAGAGAAATCTAAACAAGAAAGTAGTTGGGGGTGGCGCCTGTGGCTCAAATGAGTAGGGCACCGGCCCCATATGCCAGAGGTGGCGGGTTCAAACCCAGCCCTGGCCAAAAACTACAAAAAAAAAAAGTAAGTAGTTGGGCATGCATGTAGAATGAGCCAAACTAGAGCCTAAGACAGGATGCTGGCCCCATATACTGAGGGGGGCGAGTTCAAACCCAGCCCCGGCCAAACTACAACAACAAAAAAAAAAAAAAAAGAGAGAGAGAGAGAGCAATCTAAAAAACGGTGATTCCAATGCAGCAAGGTAACCACTACAACATAGTTGCAAAATGTTTCAGAAGCACAGCATGGTTGGGGGGCCATGAAAATTTGGGCTGACTCTTGAAAAGATAATTTATTGGCTTGGCCCCTGTGGCTCAACGGGCTAAGGCACCAGCCACGTACACCCGAGCTGGCAGGTTCAAATCCAGCCCGGGCCTGCCAAACAACAATGGTGGCTGCAACCAAAAACTGGCCAGGTTGTGGCGGGTGCCTGTAGTCCCAGCTACTTGGGAGGCGGAGGCAGGAGACTCGCTTGAGCCCAGGAATTGGAGGTCGCTGTGAGCTGTGATGCCACAGCACTCTATCCAGGGTTTCAGCTTGAGGCTCTGTCTCAAAAAAAAAAAAAAGAAAAGAAAAAAAGAAAATTAGGTAAACAAAAACATTCCAGCCCCCTGCCCCAAAGAAGAGGGCCAAACAAGTACAAAAAAGCCACATTGGCACTTGAGGAGCACTGGGTTTGGGGGCTAGAGTCTAGAATGTATATGATAGAGTAGAAGAGGTTAGAAAGGCTGCCAAGGGTAAGGTTGAGAAGACCCTGGTATGTGATTCTAAAGAGTTTGGCTCTCATCCAGAATGTAACAGAACCCTGAGCTCAGGCTGGCTATTTTTTTTTTTTTTTTTTTTGAGACAGAGCCTCAAGCGGTCACCCTGGATAGAGTGCTGTGACATCACAGCTCACAGCAACCTCCAATTCCTGGGCTCAAGGGAGTCTCTTGCCTCAACCTCCCAAGTAGCTGGGACTACAGGTGCCCGCCACAACGCACAGCCATTTTTTGGTTGCAGCCGTCATTGCTGTTTGGCGGGCGGGGCTGGATTCGAACCCGCGAGCTCAGGTGTACGTGGCTGGCGCCTTAGCCCATTGAGCCACAGGCGCCGAGCCATCAGGCTGGCTATTTTTTTTCTCAGCAAATTTGGTTCTTGGAGAAATCAGGCTGTGTGCATGGGAACGAGGCTTCAGCTTAGTACTACTCTCTACATAACCAAATGAGGCTTAACTAGGTGTCACCCAAATAAAAGCCACAATAAGGCATCAATTACACCCACAAGAATAGCTATAACCAAAAACAAACAAGTTAACAAGTACTGGTGAGGCTATGGAGAAATGGGAACCCTCGGGCATTGCTGGTGGGAATGCAAAATAGTTCTGCTGTGGAAAGTCTGGTAATTCCTCAAAAAGTTAAGTGTAGAACATGACCCAGCACTTCCATGCTTAGGTATATACCCAAAAGAACTGAAAACTGGTCCTCATATCCATGCACACACATACATTCATAGCAGCATTATTCATAACCACTGAAGGCAAAAACGCAAGTATCCACTGACAGATGAATAAATTGTGATGTGTACATATAATGGAATAACAATCAGCCATTAAAAAATGAAATAATGATACATGCTACAATAGAAGTGAATTGCAAAAACATTATGGTAAGTGGTAGACACAAGAAGGTCTTGTTTGGAACTCGAGTGGTGACTGAACAACATTGTGAATGTGCTAAAGTGCCACTGAATTGTTCGGTTCAAAATGGTTAATTTTATGTTATGTGAATTTCACTTCAATCCAAAATAAAAAAAGATTTAGGTCATTAAATATGAAGTGTCTGATTTCTATTTAAAAGTTTTATTATACCTTACACAAGAAGTAATACAATTAATCAAAGTATTCCCCTAAACTCTCAACACAATTTTGTCATCTTGATGGTGGCTTGCTTATGCCAGCAGCAAAAAAGCCTGGAGAGAGAGTGGCAATTAAATCACAAAAATTGAGTATTTGTCCTCACAAGCAGCGGTTGAAAGCCTGGAAGAAGTGCAAGGGTAGTCAGGTGGTGCAAAGGCTGGTGAGTAATGGATGACAGTGTCCAAGCCTTGCTTCTATATTTGAGGAACACGTGGTTGAGTGTTGTCTTGCGAAAGGATTGGCCTTTCTCTATTGACTAATCTCACTATTTAATCTCCAGCGTCCTCATTTCATCCAACTGGACGCAGTAGACATCAGCTGTAACCGAATGACCAGGTTCCGTGAAGCTATAGTGGATAATGCCAGTGCCGGACCACCAGACAACACTGGCTTTTTTTTATCATTTTAAATATGAGTTGTAGTTTACTAAATATATGTGCTGGTTTAGTTTGTAAGATGTCATACATGTTCCATTCTTCATGACATATCTATTGTAAGCTGTAAAATTTCTCCACTACCAGAACCAGTAAAAGTTTAAAAGATTGAGATTGGTTGTGGAACAGTATGTACCAACATGCACACAAATGCATAAATGTGTCTAAAATAAAACTAGTATAGAATGCCATACAATATCTAATAAGATGTCCAGCAGAATTGCTAGCTTTTTTGACTCGATGATAGTGTGCGAGTCTGTAAACAACTTGTACATGATCTCCTTGTTGGAAAATGACACACACATCTGAGTGATTAGCCCAGTGTCATGTGAAGCAGGTTCTTTTGGCCTTTCCTCTTCAGTAAGATGGTCTCCAAAACTCCAGTTTACATATGTCGTCTGTCTCTTTGTCTATTACCAGCAGTGAAGTCTGATCTCCACCCTTTCTAATCATTTCTACAACACTGTCTTGATCCAGAGTTTCCACAGACTCGCCATTGACAGCAACTACCAGATCATTGTTCTACAAGCCAGCCTCCTCCGCTAGACTCCAGAACATACATCCTTGATGATTTGACCTTTCTGCTCTGGGCCTGCCCTCAGATTAAAAACGATAGCCATTGCTTCCCTTCATCCCCACAACTAGGGGTTGGTGGGGTTTCAAACTGGCTGTTTCTCTTTTAAATTATATCTTCTGCTCACTGTGGAGTTTGAGTTTGTCTACTAGCAGGAACATGACATGGCTTCCGACTTCTTAACCTTCTCAACCACTTCCTCAAGGCTGACATCTTCTAAGTTCTTTCCATTCACTTCAATCATGTGGTCATCAGCCAGCATCGCTTCCATGGCCACACCCTGAGGTGTGATATCAGTCAGGTATACGCCCTTTTTACCTTGGATGGTCTTCACAGAGAAGCCACAGCTGTTCCCCTTCTTCATTAGGAAGCAGAGTCTCCATTTAACCATTTGTCACAAGGGAGTTTCTTATCATTCAAACTTTGTTCCTTCTGACTTTGACCCAACTCTTTTAAGACCATTTGCATTTTCATTGCTTTTGCATAGGAATTCCCATCTAGACTAAAAAGGCACCCAATTCCCACCCTTTCTGACCAGATCCACAACATGCGTATGTTTCTCCTTGTCCACAAAAACATTATTGATCCTAAGAACTCTGTCTCCATCCTGGAGGCCAGCCTTATCTGCTGGGCTCCCCAACCACCTGAACCAGGTGGCCATCGGTGTCCTTCTCAATTAGCAGGCAGTAGTCATAGTTTTGTTCATCTTATATAGACAGTTGACATTCTCGGGGGTTGAAGGTGGAAGCCCTTTCTGCATCAGGAAGAGGACCTCATCTCTGTTGGCGAGCACTGGGCTTGGAACTTACTGGATTGCTCAGACAGCAAAGTCCTACCATTGGCTTTTTTTGATGAACATTTAGCTTTGGACTGTGTTTCGGCACTTTCATCTTTATCCAATCCTTGTGCTGAACCTTTGTGACTGTCAAAAAGAGTCCATTTTTCATTTTCTTTAGAGACAGTCTCATCTTTGTCACCCTCAGTAGAGTGCCATGGTGTTACAGCTTACAGCAACCTCCAGCTCTTAGGCTTAGGTGATTCTCTTGCCTCAGCCTCCCGAATAGCTGGGACCACAGGTGCCAGCCACAACGCCCAGCTATTTTTTGTTGCAGTTTGGTCGGGGCTGGGTTTGAACCGCCACCCTCAGTACATGGGGCTGGTGCCCTACTCACTGAGCCACGGGCACTGCCCCTATTTTTCATTTTCATCACATGTAACAGTACAATGTAGAAACAGTTCACCTTTATGTTGTGACCACAAAGGAAGTTTTGAGAGTTTCTCTTCTGATGCTCATTTAATTCACACGGAACCCATCCATCCATCTTCTTTACCTTGTGAATTTGGTCCACATGGTCCAATATTGGAACAGTAATATGAAACCTTGCTCTTAATTCATGAAATAGGTTGAGATGGATTTGCTTCTACTACAGCTTTCACTTCATTATTCAACTTGGTCTCAGGTTGCCCTTGTGGCTGATCTTCAAGATTAAAATCACCAGAATGGAACTTCTCAAATCATCAACACACTGTGGGTTCATTAGCCACATCTTCTCAAAAACTCTGTTGATATTTCAAGTTGTCTGCACTATATTTGCTCCACAATGGAACTTACATTGGAAAACACTAGTTTTTTGACTTATCCATGGTTTTACAAAAATTGTTCAACAAAAAATTTTTGAAAGATAATCACTAGCCAAAATGTGCATTTGAAAGAATTATTGTCATGATAAAAATAAGACATGTCAAAGTGAAATATCGACTGTCAAAACTTAAGGAGATCAGACATTTCATACTTAATAACCTAGTAGCTGGTTTCCAAGACCAAAATATAATAGGTCACTGTCTTACTATGAAGGTACTGAAAAGCCTTAATTTTTCTTATTAGGCTATTAAATGGTGTAAAATAAGAACAAAACCAAATCTCCATTCTTTAGTAGCCTTTGTAGAGTCCATGTAGTTTTCTTCTTTGTTCCTGTTTGCAGTTGCACGTTTCTCCTGTGATTCAATACTTGATTCTCAAGATAAGAGGAGGGCAGTGCCTGTGGCTCAAAGGAGTAGGGTTCTGGCCCCATATGCTGGAGGTGGTGGGTTCAAACCCAGCCCCGGTCAAAAACTACAAAAAAAAAAAAACAAAAAACAAAAAAAAAAAAGATGAGTAAGAGGAGTGGATAAAAATGTAAAGCACTTATAATATTGTTAACAGGGAACACTCTAGCATAAAGAAATTATTGAAATGTAGATATATTTTAAAAAATCAATAAAATAGGATAGGATTAACAGGGGTCTTAGTGTCATCTGTCCATGCAATTTATTATAATTTAGCAAAGATACAAAGACTGCTACTAGATCATAGACAACTTTGTCAGAATTCCCATGCCAATTTTAAGCAATCATATACAAAATTCTGGGTGCCTGGTACTCAAGATTCTGCTGTACAAATGTTTTCATGTGTATTAGCCTCCTAAAATTATTCTCTCACAGTTCTGGAAGCTCTGTGATCAAGGCAATGTTCTCTCTGAAGGCTCTAGGGAAGAATCCTTTGCCTCTTCCAGTTTCTCGTGGCCGCAGGAGTCCTTGTCTTATGGCGGCATAACTCCAACTTCTGTCACCATCCTGACGTGGCCTCTCCACTGTCTCCAGGATTTAGGGTCCACCTAAATCCACGATGATTTTGCCTTACCCTAATTACAGCTGCAAAGACCCTATGTCCAAATACGAACGTCTCCCTTTATCTGTGGCTTCCTCTTCTGCGGTTTCAGTTACCCACACTAAACCATGGTCCAAAAACATTAGATAGAAATTTCCAGAAATAAACAATCCATAAGTTTTAAATAACCTTTATAATAGTATATTGTTATAACTATTTTATTATTAGTTCTTGTTTTTAATCTCCTGCTGTGCCTAATGTATAAATTAAATTTTACCACACGTGTATGGCTGTATAGAGGAAAACACATAGTATATATAGGGTTCAGCACTATCTGTGGTTCCAGGCATCCCCTGGAGATCTGGGAAAATATTCCCATAGATAAAAGCAGACTACTGTAAGGTCATATTCTGACATTCCAAGTGGACATGAATTTGGGAGGGACACTACACCATGTACGCAACATAATTTCACTTTTTTTTTTTTGAGACAGAGCCTCACGTTGTCATCCTGGATAGAGTGCCGTGGCAACAGCTCACAGCAACCTCCAATTCCTGGGCTCAAGCGAGTCTCCTGCCTCTGTCTCCCAAGTAGCTGGGACTACAGGCGCCCGTCCCAACGCCCGGCCGTTTTTTGGTTGCAGCTGTCATTGTTGTTTGGCGGGCCCAGACTGGATTCGAACCCACCAGCTCAGGTATGCGTGGCTAGCGCCTTAGCCCATTGAGCCACAGGCGCCAAGCCACATAATTTCACTTTTGACAGAGTGAGGTTTTTTTTTTCTTAACTCTCAAATTCAAATTTAGTTTGATGAAACTAAAATAATTCTTCTGGAGAAAACTTATAAACCTTTAATTTTCAAAAGAAAACTATACCAAACAAAAACAATGAAATCCCTAAAACTGAGTCCTCTCCTTTATTTATTGGCTAAAATTGATGTAAGTAAAGAAGAAAAATATGTTTTGACAGAAACAAAGTGTGACAGATTAGTGCTGCATCATTTATAATGACTTATAAAGACAACTTCAGCTTTCTTTGCATAATGATAATTCAGTAAGTCCTCTCTTGGACCAAGGAGCCTTAAAATTTATGTTTTTACTAAGAAAAACTTCGAAAGAAAAAAATCCCTAAGCCATGTATTTTTAAATCAGTCATAATCTTCTTTTTTTTTTTTTTGAAAGGTGAAACTTTATAACCATCTTGAAAACACACAGTAAAATCACATGGTCCAGTACCATCTAACTACTTGATATACTGTAAGATGACAATGTATCTGACAAATAATTTCAAATCCTAAATAATGTTATAATTACTTAACACCCAGGGTTATTTTTCTACTTAATAAAATTTGTTCTATTATAGTCTTTCAAGAATTCATTCTTTCTAATATATGAAGATTTCATATTTTAAAAAGTTGCTTTTATTTTTTATATAAAACAGTATGAACCCAATGTAGAAATCTGAAGTTCAGACTATTCCTTTGGCAGAAAATATTTAATTATAAACAGGTCTTAAAATAAATACAATCCAAGCTCATAGAAAAAGAAAGAAAATAACAACCCCACATTTCTTATTAACACTTTAAAAAAAACACAGCACACAGATTTAATATCACTTTTATACTATCAACCTACAACACAAAATTTATTACACATGGCAAAAATAATTTTTAATTTAAGAGAAAGTAACTTCTGCATGTATAAAATTTCACAGATAAATGCCAATATACACTATATATACTGTATATATGTTATGTTTTATTACTCCAAAACTACATTAGTTGAACTTAAATCATCTGATCCCAATTTAGTGGGTGTATAGTATTTATACTGGCTCATAGAATTATGCTGAATTAAATTTTACAATTAACATCACAATTATACATGAAATATTACACAAACACTAAAATACATTTATTAAATATAGTTTGGGAGGAAAAATGTAAGATTCTCCATACATTGTAGTATATGAACATTGAACATTAACTCTTATCCGGAGCAACTTTGAATTCCTTTTATGGTTTTGTTTTTGTAAAGGGCAGAAGATTTGTTTCCAAAAAAAGTAAGGTGCCATTTTAGAATACTTTTTATAAGTATATAGCTGAATTCACAGGAATGGAAAATACTAGATGAAAAACAGAAAATGAGACATTAAAAGTTAAAACTTTCTTTTCAGTTACTCATATCTGAAATAAGACAATGACAGAAATTGGGTTTTCAAATACTGCTTGTTTTCCTTTATAAATGTAGACCAAGTATTACGTAAGACTATTTTGTTTTAAGATAAAGTCTATTTGAAAAAAAGAAACATACTTACAGTAAAATTTCTGTAGACAAATGACAAAATTTCCAGAACTGTCTTCAAATGGATTCTTAGTAGAAAGAGTGTTTTCTTTAAAAAACAAATATAGAAATCTTGCTTCCATGCAAGTAACTTTTTAAAAACTATGTTTTTTTTTTCCCAGTCTAAATATCATAGATGCATATGCCTATGTATTTGCATTTTCTATTTTGTGTTATATAAAAAGTTGGTAGATGAAGTAGTGTGCAAATGTTTAGGAGAGACAACAACTCCTATTGGTTTACTATCTAACTCCCACAGTATGTGAAATCTATTAGCACTATACACTAATTAACATGTAGGATTCAGAAAACTTGCCCCCATACCTTTCCTATTAATCCACTGCCTTCTATCAAATCATCATCTGCTATTATTCCACAGGTTAAGCATTTCCTTTGAAAGAAATGGCCAATTTTTTCAACAGCGTGGTATGCTAACAGCTTTGCAATGGTACTTCAATCACTACTTTAAAGAAACAACATTCTCAAAACAAAAACACAAAACAACACATCACTAAAACCACACTTATTCATGCTTGATATACATCACATCGAATATTAGGAATGGTTCAAATTGACATATAATCCATAAAAAGAAAATGCAGCATCTCTGCACACACCACAGTGCAGGAAAAAAAACTAATGGACCATATCTCCATTAGAGAATGGCCAAAGTCACTTGGAAAGGTCATTAATGGCAATAGGAAATACTGGGAAAGGAAATTTTTTCCCCAGGGAATGAATGTTTTGTGGGACATTCCTTAGCCCAATGTTGGCATCACCATTTGGAGGACTGGCTGAATGCTTTATCACACATCTGCATTTACATGGTCTTCAGTTGCTAACAGAAAACATCTTTGCTCCTTCCAAACTGCTTTACTTGTATAGACAATTATATGCTAATTATTGCTCAACGTAACACTGAGAGCAAAACTGACAATACTGCAAATGCAACTGCAATTTAAGGAGCCATAAGGAAATATGTTGGCAAGCTAAATGCTTACACAAAAAGATGTTTGCCTTTTAAAAGAATAGTGTGTGGGAAACTCTGAAAAAATTTCTACAAGTTCTTCAGTGCTCTTATCATGACATTTTAGGGGGAAACAGTATTTACTTTAAAGTAAGATTTTTACACTCCTATCTCATACTGTTTAGCATCACAAGGCTACTTATTGGGCGTCCACCTTTATGTAGAGAGATTTTAAAGCAAGACACAAGTAACTAGAAGTACCTTTAAGCTGCCTCTGATCAAAAGATTGACTTTACACAAACTGGACTGGAAAAAAACCTTTTATGGTCTTGTAGAGTAAGATAGGTTTTTGTGCTTTATTTATTCATGGTCCTTTTGAGTTGAGAGGGAAAAAAATTTCTTTTAATATTTTCAGGTTAGAATCACAAGGGTTTTGTAATACACTTAGGAAGGCTTTCAAGAAAATGCTTAGTTTGTTTCTAAAGGAGAGGCTGCTGGTGGTAATTTGTTTGCTGCTGTGCAACTGAGTGAGCTGGAACTGCCACGGGAAAGCTTGCCAGTTGTGGCAAATTGGAAGTAGTGTTCTGGTAAGATGACATATCCATAGACATCCCCATTTGCTGTGTGTAAGCAGCTGTACCAGTAGCTGATTGAATGTTAGAATTCTGGTTCATGTAAGTAGGATTGGAAACAGTGTCTTGTCCAGTGCTACAAACAAAATAAAAAAAAAAACAAAATGCATTTACTTTGCATTATCTAGATCACCGTCAGAGATCAATGATTATTATGACAAAAACGTCTCTTTAATCTTAAGTTTACGTAGTTCCATTGCCTTGAATATAATTTAATCACTCTAGGTATCAAACACTATTAATTTTTATCTCGCACCAAAAACATTTAAAAACTATCTGAAGAGATGTGAACTCTTCCTACTTAAGGTCCCCTTGGCCTGCTGCCACAAGAACAAAGCCATGGCTCAAGATGCACTGTCATCTCATATTCTCCCTTCCCTAACCCCTAACCTAGCACAAAGAAAAGCCCATCTCCTCTCTTCACACACTTTGGTGAGGACTTTTCATTTTCAAAGGGAGAACTGTAACCTGCAGAGGACCCTGAATCTACCCTCAGGATAATCCTGAACTACAGTTTCCTTATTAACACTTACAAACTAAGCTGAACAATCACATCAAATTGCAGGATGTTTCTTTGTTCCTGTAATTCCTATCATACATTTCTTTTAAAATATATATGTAATTTAAAATTACACCAAGGATACTTCTTGCAATATAGGAGGATTAATGTCAACAATATATCAGTTTCTTTTCCATAATGTCTAGTTTCACACAGGATAACACAATTTTGTGTTTTAACTTAAATAGATACCAATATAAACAGGTTTATGTAATTTTCAGATAATATCTAAAACTCATACTTATGGAATTTAAGAGTGAGAAGACACCTGAGAGATCATCCACACATTATTATACTGAAAGAATATTTTGGCTTAGGGGTGCCTGCGGCTCAACGAGTAGGGCACCGGCCCCATATACCAAAGGTGGCAGGTTCAAACACGCCCTCGGCGGAACTGCAAAACAGAAAAATAGCCGGACGTTGTGGCGGGCGCCTGTAGTCCCAGCTACTCGGGAGGCTGAGGCAAGAGGATCACCCAAGCCCAGGAGTTAGAGGTTGCTGCGAGCTGTGTGATGACGACACTCTACCAAGGGCGATAAACTGAGACTCTCTCTCTCTCTCTCTCTCTATTTTGGCCGGGACGGGGTTTGAACCAGCCACCTCCGACATATGGGGCTGGCGCCCCACTCCTTTGAGCCACAGGCGCCGCCCAAAAAAGAATATTTTGGTTCAGCGCCTGTAGCACAGTGGTTAGGATGCCAGCCACATACACTGAGGCTGACAGATTCCAACCTGGCCCAGGCCTGTTAAACAACAATGACAAATGAAACAGAAGAACAGCCGGGCATTGTGGCGCGTGCCTGTAGTCCCAGCTACTTGGGAGGCTGAGGCAAGGGAATCGCTTAAGGCCAAGAGTTTGAGGTTGCTGTGAGCTGTGATGCGACAGCACTCTACGGAGGGCAACATAGTGTGCCTTGGTCTCAAAAAAAAAAAAAAAATTCCACGGCTCATGCACACTTCCTTTCCAGGGTCAAAGTAACAATAGTTTTCTCATTTTCAGAAGTATATGCAGATAAATATGTCTGGGATTCTTTCACCAGGCCTCTTATGGTACAGTGCTAAGCATATCATGGGCTTAGTCCCCAAACAGGATAATTAGCTTTATTTTGCCCCTGGAACCCAGATTATGAGCTTACACCTGGACAACCATCTCAATATAAGCAGCAAAACTAATGGCAGCACCATCTCACTTCACGGGAGTATGAATGGGCAATTCCGTAACTTCATCCTTACAGGGATCTCTATATTCTCATTCTAAAAGTCTGTGAAAATTAACATATATAAATACAAAATGCTCCTAAAAACTTACCTTAAATATGGAGTTTGACCAGGCTGTGTTGTCACAGAGGAATTCACATTTGGAGGCAGAGATCTCAGTGGACCAATCTGATCCAGTCCCATGCTATAGCTTTGGGCAACAGTTACTTGGTGAATGCTTTGACCCATATAGTTTCCACTATGTGGCTGAACTGGATATGTCTATTAACCAAAAAAAAGAAGTAGATTCACAGATACACCACACACCTCAACAGGATATTTATTATAAAACACTAAAAGACTTAAAGAATATGTTATAGTTCTCCTGAAGCAATTGGAGTCTACTAATCTATCTACTTTAGAACTACAAGTGGAAAGCTTCCAAACCATGGTGCCAAATCTATAGAAATTTACAATTTGTTTGGTTGTTTTTCTCTTTTACTGAGGACTGGGAAAAAGACAAGTGGTGTATTTTTAAGTGGTGAGATGGAATACAAATGTTGCCTATTACTCAATAGGTATGTCTTGCTATAGCCCCACAGAAAACTATATACTCCCCTGAAAGGAAACCACCAAGTCGCCATAAGAATGGTGACTTTCTTTTTTTTTTTATAGAGACAGAGTCTCACTTTATCACCCTTGATAGAGTGCCGTGGCATCACACAGCTCACAGCAACCTCCAACTCCTGGGCTTAGGCGATTCTCTTTCCTTAGCCTCCCGAGTAGCTGGGACTACAGGCGCCCGCCACAACACCCAGCTATTTTTCTGTTTTGTAGCTCGGCCAAGGCCGGGTTTGAACCCACCACCTTCGGTATATGGGGCCGGTGCCCTACTCAATGAGCCACCGGCGCCGCCCAAGAATGGTGACTATCTTCACCCTATCCTAGGATGACTCATCTATCTCCATCTAAGAATGAAACTTACAAGAAAAAGTTGAAAAAGAAATGATACCAAGGTGCCAAACCCTCTCTGGTAAATATCTACTCTATTTCCTGCCTTTAGGACATGCAAGACAAAAGTGAAAAAAGAGCTGTGGGTAAAAGATATAACCTTAGGAAACAGCAAAAACAGTCCAAGTCTCTTTGGATATTTATATGTGCCTTATTTAATTCTCAAGTTACCAACTCTTTTTTTTTTTAGGGACAGAGTTTCACTTTGTTGCCCTCAGTAGAGTGCCGTAGCATCACAGCTCAGAGCAACCTCCAGCTCTTGGGCTTAGGTGACCCTCTTGCCTCAGCAAGGCAGCAACTCTTTAAGGACAAGGTCCGCTACTTCCCTGCTATGTATATACATAACAACAAAACAATGTACATGTTTAATAAATATCATACAATAATAATCATTGCTCCAGTTTGAATTCAGCTATTTTTAAATAAATACTATTCACATGAAAATGTAAAATATTAGAGATGTCAGATAAACCACATGAAGTGAAATCACATTCCCTTCTTAGCGGACATGTAACAATCCACTAACCAGAGGGTGAAGACTGCGGGAAAGAACCTCTAAGGACAAGAAGACAAGTAACAATCCACTGAGAAAGAGGCTGAAGACAGCGGGAAAGAACAGCTAAGGTTTCATGTGTGGCCTACAGTGATACAACTAATGGTGTGCTACTCCAACTGCTTCTAGTAGAAATATGTTTTTGTCCAATTAGAATAGGAAATTTTGAATACTCTGAATACTATTATGTGTGACTAGTGTAGATAAAGGTTATATAAAGAATCAAACTGATAAAAAGGTAACTTTTTGAAGAATAAATTATGCTTAGGAAAACTCGGATCATAAATAGAATGCAATTAAACGTGACAATGGAATGACAAATAACCCTTTAGAGACACATAAAAAAGCTTACATTAGTTTTATCACACAAATCTATTATGTTCCACTTTCACAGTGGCAGTAAACTCCTTGAAAGCAGAAGCAACACAGGATAAAATCCAGTTGTCATTTTCACCCAGAAATCTTTCCGATCCTCATATGTAATTTTCAAAAAGTTCAAGGCATGGCATATTTGATAAATGCATCTTGTCTGATGTGACAGTTACCATAGTAACTATGCTTTTTTTACTTAACAATTATGTTGTGTCAAGTCATCTAAATTATGCACCCACATTCTACCTTTTCTCCTTCATATATCCTTCACACATACCTTTACATACCAGTTTTCATAAGTTAACATGAATTTTGCTCATCCAAGCTCTTTCTCTCTTTTTTTTTTTTAGCAACTTGTCATCAATTTATTAAAACAGTTGATTTAAGCATCTGCAATGGTGACTTCAACCTCAACTCCTGGCTCAATACTGATGGAGGTAATCTGCTTAACAATCTCAGAAGGGCTGTGCAGGTCAATGAGTTGCTTGGGGATTCTCATCGGGAAGCGATCCCAAGTCTTAGAACCTTCACCACAAGGAGTTTTTCTTGTAGAGATTCTCAAAGTCTTGGTAGGCATCCGAACTGGTCCTTTCACTTTAAGATTCTTCTCCTTTGCGCCTCTGATCAAGTCAGCACACACCTTCTCCAGGGACTTGACGTTGTGGCTGGTGAGAGTAATTCTAATTCGGTGAATTGCCACCTCTGGCTCCATAGGTGTTTTCCCGGTATCTTTAAAAGCCATGGCTGCAGCGCGGCTTCCTGACCAACTTGTTCCTCGGCGAGAGCGAACAGTGGTGAGTCAGGAGCAGAAGCGGGCACAACATGCCTCCGACGAGCCTGCGGCTGCATCTTCCTCAAAAAGAGCCATCCAAGCTCTTTCTAAATTCAATCACTAATTGGCTGAAACTTGAAAATGGCTTCACAATGGAGATACTAATAAATCTAAGTATTCACTGCAGCTGGCAAGTACAAAAGGTGAAAACTACTGAGAAAAGATGCTATTTATGGATGGCTATGAACTCTGCACCTCATAGGTCTGCATTATATCTGTGTGTGTGTGTGTCTGTGTGAGAGAGAGAGAGAGACAGACAGACAGACAAAAGTCTCATCCCGTTGCCCAGGCTACAGTACTGTGGCATCAGCCTCCCTCACAGTAACCTCAAACTCCTGGGCTCAAGCAATCCTCCTGCTTCAGCCTCCTGAGTAACTGGGACTACAGGTACCCACTACCGCACCCAGCTAATTTTTCTATTTTTAGTAGAGACAGGGTCTTGCTCTTGCTCAGGCTGGTCTCGAACTCCTGAACTCAAGGGATCCTCCCACTTTAACCTCCAAAAGTGCTAGAATTATTGGTGTGAGCCAGTACAACCATCCTGCTATACAAGTATCTTTATTATGCAAAAATTTTTAATAATTTAAGTTATGCATCCGAGAAAAGGAAATATAAAAAGCATACTCTGAGAACAAAAGAAGTTCATTAACTATGCTGTTCGATCATCATGGAAGTCAAAGAATTCTTGACAAATTTTTACAGAAATGTTAAATCTTGCTGAGCAGCACAACAGCATCAGTACCTCATCCAGAGGACTTTTGGCATGTCAAGCACCAGATGAAAGGACTTATACTTTACACTTACACTTACATAAAAGACTTATGCTTTATATTTACAAAAGCATTTGAAGAACCAAAACTCCCTACACATATTCAATAGTCTCTTCATTCATGTTATAACTGAACTAAAACATACTTATCTAATTTGCTCTGGTGAACATCAATTGCTTAGCTAATAGTTCTTGAAACTATCAAAGGGCTCGGTGCTTGTAGCTCAGTGGTTAGGGCACCAGCCACATACACTAAGGCTGGCAGTTTCGAACCTGGTTCAGGCCTGCTAAACGATAACAACTACAACAAAAAAATAGCCGGACCTTGTAGTGGGTGCCTGTAGTTCCAGCTACTTGGGAGGCTGAGGCAAGAGAATCACTTAAGCCCAGGAGTTGCTGTGAGCTGAAACCCACCGCACTCTACCGTGGGCAACATAAGTGAGACTCTGTCTCAAAAAAAAAAAAAAAAAGAAAAGAAAAAAAGAGAAGAAACTATCAAAGGTTTTATAATTTTATTCACAGATAACACAAATTTTAATGTTATGCTTTCAAATATTTCCTTGTAATTTCAATCTTGTTTATAATTCGGAAAAATGTTCTCAAAAAGCATACTCACCTGCATTGGAACCCCAGATGAAGTAGGTGGGTAATGTGCTGGAGGATGGAGCTTTGAATAGACTGAATATAATGGTGCTTCATTCACCAATTTGTTATATAATTCCAGAGCTTCCAAGACTTTTACATTCAATTCAGATAGTTCTGAATGCTTCCTGATGCAGAAGAAAACCATTTAATAGTTTTTAGGCATGTATTTAGCACCATAATTTTTTTTTTCTTTTTTGCAGTTTTTGGCCAGGGCTGGGTTTGAACCCGCCACCTCCGGCATATGGAGCTGGCGCCTTACTCCTTTGAGCCACAGGCACCACCCGCACCATAATTTTTCTTTTAATTTAGCTTATTTCCATGTACATTTAAAAAGTTCTTTTTGTATATAATAAAAGGGGAATGAAAGAAGAATTCTTATAATAGCCAGGCTGACATAACTTCATAATATTAGGGAACGGTCCTTTCCATGGCTCATAAAATGTAATCAATTCATAATTTTGGTGCTGAGAGACTTTAATTTCATATACCGTAGGTTTCTGTTTAGAATTCAATTAAAAAATAATAATCTCTCAATTCAGGTAAGAATCCAAACCTTAGATATAAATCTTAGTAAAAGAAAGTAGTTGGGCAAGGCCCAGAGCCTCTGTTAAGTATATGACTGAAATTAAAAAAATCACATACATATATTTTCATTTGTTTGTATCTATGAAAGTATCGACTGGAAAAAAAATAGTTACCTTTGAAAATCCAACTAAAAACAATACTGCTCTTGTTGGTTGGTTGGTTTTTAGAAAGTAAGCAAAATACTTACTTTATAATAACAAATTCAAGTAAGAATATTTTCAAATTTGCCCAAGAAACTCCAAAGAAAACTCTTCGGACATGGTACAATTTTATCTGTTTCACTAGAAATAATAAAGTACTCTCTTTATAATTGACAAGCTTGTAAGAGTTAAGTAGCCACTTTTTATCTGTTCTAAAGCCTTATTTTAAGAGACAAGATCCTGCTTGGTCACCCAGGGTGGAGTACAGTGGCATAATCACAGCTCACTCCAAACCTGAACTCCTGGGCTCAAGTGATCCTCCTACTTCCTACCTTGGCTTCCCCAAATCCTAGGATTACAGGTGGGGGCCACCAAACTCACCCCACAAGCCTTTTCATTCAATGTGATTCTTTCTATATAAACACAGGGTGGCAAGAGGCAGAGATAGGCAAACCTGTCACAAGGCTATCACTGGACTAAATTTTATCAAGTCTTGTTACCTTTCTTCTATTAGAATTTGCTATGTCTGAGGCCAGGGTAGTGGTTCATGCCTGTAATCCTAGCACTGTGACAGGCTCAAGTGGGAAGAGCCCTTGAGCTCAGGAGTTCAAGGCCAGACTAAGCAAGAGCAAGACTTCTCTACCAAAAATAGAAAAATTTGCCACACCTTATGGTGGGCACTAAAAGTCCCAGTTACTCAGGAGACTGAGGCAGGAGGATTGCTTGAACCCTGAGGTCGCTTTGAGCTAGCCTGATGCTATAACACTCTTGTCTGAGCAATAGAGACTGTCTCAAAATGTTATATCTGAATAACAACAACTAAAAATCCACCAAAAAGCATTCCTTCTCTTGTAGGAATAACTATATAAAGCAAATCAAATTCCATTTTCAAAAACATCAGTTACAAATATCTTTCTATAGAAAGAATCACATTGAATGAAAAGGCTTGCAGGGTGAGTTTGGTGGCCCACGCCTGTAATCCTAGCATTTTAGTGTTTTGGGAAGCCAGGGCAGGAGGTAGGAGGATCACTTGAGCCCAGAAGTTCAAGGTTGGAGTGAGCTATGTTTGTGTCACTGTACTCTATCCTGGATGACCAAGCAAGATCCTGTCTCTTAAAAAAATAAAGGCTTTAGAACAGATAAAAAGTGGCTACTTAACTCTTATAAGCTTGTCAATTATAAAGAGAGTTCTTTGTAATTAAGAAATTACGTGTCTATGCTAACAAATGTGTAACTAAGAATTAACCATAAGAATCTGGTCCACAAAACCCAGTATGCTATAGAAACACCAGGAGAATGAGTAGAAAGGCATGATCACTGTCGCTGAAATCACCTTAAAGATTCAAGACACGGGCAGCACCTATGGCTCAACCGTGTAGGGCGCCGGCCCCATATGCCGGAGGTGGTGGGTTCAAAACCAGTCCCAGATTAAAAAAAAAAAAAAAAAAGATTCAAGACATAATCCTAAAGCAATAAGGTAAAAGAGCAATAACATCTAGGTAGTAGAAAATTATCTTTGGAGGACAGTAGGAAGTAAGATTAGAACAGTTTGGAATACAATTAAGTCTAGACTATGAATCTATCTTCAGTAGATCTATCTAAACTTCTTTAGAGTCAATTTACATAATTACCTGATAATATTTCTTAGTGTGTTAAATGCTAAAAAATTTCATTCTGTACAATGACAGATAGAAAAGAAATGTATAATTTAATTTTCTGACAGTGGAATACTAATTTTCTTAGTAGGAATAACAACCTAATGATGCTCCATTCAAGAAAGGAAATAATATTTTATTTGTCTCTGACTACTTGACAAGGATAAATAGTAAGAACATGTTAAAGAACAAGCATTTTCCAGACTAGGAGCTACATCTGCAGTCAGTGGCCTTAAAACAAGAAAATGCCAGTTGGCTGACTGAAGAGCTCTCACTCAAAAAATTAATTTCATATCAGAAATAGTCACTTAGATTTTCAATTCTTTTAGACTTTTTCCTTTAACAATATTCTTGTCTATCAACAAAAAATAAGATTGTCAGAGCTTCTGCTTTTTTCCACTTCATGACATCTTTCCATATCAACAAATATTACCAGTGACAATGATTTTTACTGTAGAAAATGTGGACCTACAGTCAGCCCTCTGCATCATGAGTTCTGCATCCATTGATTCAACCAATCTTGGACCAAAAATATTTTTTAAAAATTATGACTGTATTAGCCGGCCCCATGTACCGAGGGTGGCAGGTTCAAACCCGGTCTCGGCAGAACTACAACAAAAAAATAGCCTGGCATTGTGGCGGGCGTCTATAGTCCCAGCTACTCAGGAGGCTGAGGCAAGAGAATCACCTAAGCCCAGGAGTTGGAGGTTGCTGTGAGCTGTGTGACGCCACTGCACTCTACCGAGGGCGATAAAGTGAGACTCTGTCTCTACAAAAACAAAACAAACAAACAAAAAAAAACTTATGTCTGTATTGAATATACACCTTTTCTTGTCATTATTACCTAAACAATGTAACAGCTATTCACACAGCATTTAAAATATACTTGGCATTTTTGGCTCGGCGCCCGTGGCTCAGCGGGCTAAGGCACCAGCCACGTACACCTGAGCTCGCGGGTTCGAATCCAGCTCAGGGCCCACCAAACAACAATGACGGCTGCAACCAAAAAATGGCCGGGCGTTGTGGTGGGCGCCTGTAGTCGCAGCTACTTGGGAGGCTGAGGCAGGAGACTCGCTTGAGCTCAGAAATTGGAGGTTGCTGTGAGCTGTGATGCCACAGCACTCTATCCAGGGTGACAGCTTGAGGCTCTGTCTCAAAAAAAAATAAAAATAAAAATAAAAATAAAATATACTTGGCATTTTAAAGATGATATAAGAATATAAAGGAGGATCTGTATAGTTCATAAGCAAATACCATGCCATTTCATATCAGGGATTTTGAGCATCTGTGGACTTTGATGACCTCTCCCAGGGATACTAAGAAATGACTAATTTTTTTTTAAAGACAGAGTCTCACTTTGTTGCCCTCGGTAGAGTGCTCTGGTGTCACAGCTCACAGTAACCTCCAGCTCTTGGGCTTAGGTGATTCTCTTGCCTCAGCCTCCTGAGTAGCTGGGACTACAGGCGCCTGCTACAACAGCCAGCTAATTTTTTGTTGCAGTTTGACTGGGGCCAGGTTTGAATCCGCCACCCTCGGTATATGGGGCTGGCGCCCTACTCACTGAGCCATAGGTGCCACCCAGAAATGACTAATTTTTTTAAACATATCTCATGATGAAAGTTGTTTTAGTTATTTCCAATTTTGATACCATAAATAACATCGTGCTGAATCTTTGCATATATGTGATACCTATGTACTTAGCATGTGCTTGAAATTGCTGAGTTAAAGGATATGGACTATTTTTAAGCTCCAGAAAAGCCACATCTATGATAATACTGACCATTATTCTTTTTAAACTTTTCCAGTTTGATTATTAACTCGCCATTAACATCCCTGCATAGAAACAAAGTATTATAGGAGATATATAAGTAGATATTTAATGCTTTTTCTAAAATATAATGAAGCTACCACCACTATGTCATTAATTTCCATGGGATTTCAGTTTCTGTTAGACAATGGAATAATTTATGAAAAATGCCCCATGGACTAAAGATTACAGTCTTCAGTGACTGGAAAAAGTCTTTCTGTTAGAGCATTTTCCTGGAGAAAAGAAGCAAAGTAATTTCATTTTCCTTACCTCTTGTTTTTTTTTTTTTTTTACAGTTTTTGACCAGGGCTGGGTTTGAACCCACCACCTCTGGTATATGGGGCCAGTGCCCTACTCCTTTGAGCCACAGTTGCCACCCATGTTTTTTATAATATAGTTCAAAAATAGAAAGAATAGGAAGGGATGATGACAAAATACTACCCTTTCTCTTCCATTCACTAGTTTGTGCCTCTGCCTTCAGATAGAAAGATGAAAATAATAGGGTGGTGCCTGTAGCTCAAGGAGCAGGGACCCAAATGCCAACGGTGGTGGGTTTGAACCCACCCCTGGCAAAAAACTGCAACAAAGAAGAAAAAAAAAATAAAGATGAAATTAAGGGAAGGGAGCAGAACTACATCAAAATCCTGACAGTCTATCCTTCAGTGCTGCTGCTATTTCTAAAAAACCAAAGTATGTGGGATAAAAAAGTTAAAAGGGCAAGAGAAACACAGAAATACAACGAAGAGGTGTGTGGCCATGGATTTAGCTTCACAAACACTATAAAAATTTCATCTGAAATTTTCAGAAATACCACTTCTCAATACATAACAACTCAATTCTTGCCTAAGATCTCTCACTTTGTTCTCTATTCACTTTATTCTTCATTACTCATTGTCCCTCTAATTGCAGCCCAAATAAGAAAATAAAGATTGGTGCAATCAGAGCAACAGTTCATGATTCTAAGTGTACTAGATAGCCAGGAAAAAAAATTAATTGCTACCAAAATAAAAAGCACCACCTTGCTATTAGTTTGTAAAGGTTTGGGAAACTGAAAAACAATTTCTGGTTGGAAACAACAGAGTCTCACTATGTCACCCTCGGTAGAGCGCCATGGCATCACAGCTCACAGCAACCTCAAACTCTTGGGCTTAAGCGATTCTCTTGCCTCAGCCTTCCAAGTAGCTGGGACTACAGGCACCCACCACAATACCTGGCTATTTTTTTTTGTTGTAGTTGTCATTGTTGTTTAGCTGGCCGGGGCTGGGTTTGAACCTACGACCTTTGGTGTATGTGGCTGGTACCATAACCACTGTGCTATGGGCACTGAGCCTGAAAACCAATTTCAACAGACTGTACATACACAGTTCTACAAAAATGTTCCCTTATTAAGTTTGCCAAAAGCAAGGAACCTAAGAAAACTATACTTTCATTCTTTTTTTTTTTGTAGCCCTCGGTAGAGGAACCGTGGCGTCACAGCTCACAGCAACCTCTAACTCCTGGGCTTAAGCGATTCTCTCGCCTCAGCCTCCTGAGCAGCTGGGACTACAGGCGCCCGCCAAAATGCCTGGCTATTTCTTTGTTTTGCAGTTTGGCTGGGGGCTGGGTTTGAACCCACCATCCTCGTATGGGGCCGGTGCCCTACTCACTGAGCCACAGGCGCCACCCATATACTTTCATTCTTTGTATGAAAAACCTCACCTATCAATCTCTTCAAGTTTTTCATCTATCATCGGACCCATCTGTTGGCAGATGTCTGTAAAGACAAAAACAGTTAAGATAAATCTAGAACCTTAATCCAGGTTAAGCCAATTTCAACAACTTTTAACAACAGCGCCACCATACACAATACCATGCATAATACACACAGATTAAGTTTATACTAGAGAAATGACTATGAAACACCTAATTTTACTACTTTTTAGTATCATTACTACTACATATTACTACCATGTGACCAAAGGCAAGGTCAACTCTAAATAAAATTTTGCCATGTTCTCCTTGGAATTATTAACTAAGTTTACAGTCTTAAACATATCTAGAAAACTACTATTAGAGAAGTAAAATAAACTTGAGCCATAGTATATAAAATATGTAACCATATGCAGATGAGAAATAAACATTTTTCACTTAGGACATTTCAAAATTGGGGCGGCGCCTGTGGCTCAAAGGAGTAGGGCGCCAGCCCCATATACCGGAGGTGGTGGGTTCAAACCCAGCCCCGGCCAAAAACTGCCAAAAAAAAAGGACATTTCAAAATTAAATATTGTGTATTTCCAAATATGAACACTGTTACAATGAATAGCACACACTATTGTCTTCTATATTCATAACCAGATTTTCTTCTATAAAGCTGAGAAAAATTATCCATTTACCAGAGATTTTTCTACCAAAGAATTTTTTTTTTTTTTTGAGACAGAGTCTCACTATGTCGCCCTTCGTAGAGTGCCGTAGCATCACAGCTCACAGCAACCTCAACTCTTGGGCTTAAGCGATTCTCTTGCCTCTGCCTCCCGAGTAGCTAGGACTACAGGCACCTGCCACAACGCCTAGCTATTTTTTGTTGTAGCTATCGTTGTTTAGCAGGCTGGCGCTGGGTTTGAAGCTGCCAGCCCCGGTGTATGTGGCTGGCACCGTACCCACTGTACTACAGGTGCTAAGTCTCCCAAAGAATTTTTTAAAAAGCATAAACATGTATTTTATTTGATTCACATTCTTAGAGACTAAAAGACACAACAGCACACATTAAATGACTCCATTACAAAGTTAACACCAATTACGGGTAATTTTAACCTTTAAAGTCACGATACAAGAAAATTAAACAGGAATAAAGATTTAAACATTTGACTCAGTTAATTTGCTATTATTTGTAAATATGCCTTGTTTTAGACTGAACATATATCCAGCCAATGGTGGGCTTACAAAGACAAAAGACTTACTTCTTAAAAAGGATATACAGGGTTATAACAACACCTTCCATTAATACTGCTATTTTACTGTATTAGTCTGTTTTCCACAAAGGGATTTCTAACCTCCAAATGCAAACAAAAGGTGGAAGAAACTCAAGACATGAAATAGCTAAAATATTAAATAACATTAAAATAATCTCTCATATTCACTAAGTACCTTCCAAGTCCAAGAGGTCCTGGGAGTCTGGTTTTGAATCTGCTGGATCTATACTCTGGAGTACCTGCAGGGCTCTATCCATTTTTTCCTAGAAAAGTAATAGGGTACTTAGAAAAAATGACTTTAATGGAAAAAGTTGAAAATAAAATAGAAAATATAAAAACTCAAGAGTTTTAACTTCAGTGAACATAAAATTACACTTTCCAAGTATTCTCAAGGATAATGCATTTTCAAAAGTCTTGATAGTTTAACTGTTAAGCAAAAGAAGGACTCTACCTCATCTATATAAACAGGCTCAGGCTCTGATTTCTTAATTTCCTCCACATCATCATCAATTACATTCAATTTGTCCACAGCTGCTATAGAAAAAAGTAAACTTTAAGTTCCTCAGCATTTACTTTGGTAATTTTAGTCATTTATAAGTGGCTTATGATTGTCCATAAGAAAAAAACTGTATGCCTTTTAAATAATCATCACATTTCATAATCAATATGTTATTACAAATGTTCATTCATTAACGTCACAATTATTTATAGCACTCACTACGTACCAGGCATCATTCTAGGCATTTATACATATACCAATGAATGAAACAGATAAGAATTCCTACCTTCGTGCAATGTACATTCTAGTGGAATTAGCAAGAAATATGAATGAGATCTGTCATTACTGGCATTTTCCTGAAAACTGAGTGTTACCACAGGGGTGAATAAATACACAAGAATATATTATTAGCTATTTAGCTAGTTTCATAGTTACAATTATGAGTGGCTTCTACACTCTTCCTTCTTGGTAAAAAACAAAACAAAACAAAACTTAAAGCCAGGCATGATGACTCGTGCCTGTAATCCTACCACTTTGGGAGGCCAAGGCAGGAGGACAGTTTGAGGTCCAGAGTTCACAACCAGCCTGGGTAACATAAGACCTCCACTCTATAAAAAATAAAAACATCAGCTGGGCATGGTAGTACACACCTGTAGTCCTAGCTATTGGGAAGGCTAAGACAGGAAGCTTCCTTGAGCCCAGGAGTAAAAGGTTACAATGAGCTATAATTGTCCCATTGCACTCCAGCTTGGGAAACAGAGCAACACCTTGTCTCAAAAAAAGAAAAAGAAAAAAATTGTATTTCCTATATGAACAAAAAGAAAAACTTCATTTTAACCTATCTTTGATGACAGTTAAAACATTGAACAAAAGAAGTCTTTCATAAGAGAAATAACTTACAAATATGCAAGTAACTTACAAACATACAAACTCAGAAAACTATTCAAATCTTTCCTAGAGTACTAATAAAATATACTATATTTTAATAAAGTAAATAAAATTACAATAAAAATCTATGTAGCCCAAGGATTTTTAAATTCCAATAGTTAGCCATTTAGTTCAAATACATATGGCAGCTAATTGTCTTTCTTTTTTTTTGAGACAGAGTCTTATTATGTCACCCTCAGTAAAGTGCCATGGCGACACAGCTCACAGCAACCTCAAACTCTTGGGCTTAAGTGATTCTCTTGCTTCAGCCTCCCAAGTAGCTGGGACTACAGGTGCCTGCCACAACACCCAGCTATTTTTTTGTTGCAATTGTTTAGCTGGCCCGGGCTGGGTTTGAACCCACCACTCTTGTTGCATGTGGCTGGCCCTGTAACCACTGTGCTACGGGTGCCGAGCCAGCAGCTAACTTTCAATTATGTCCTGAACAACAGTGGTCAGGGTTGGGCACAGTGGCTCATGTCAGTAATCCTAGCACTTTGGGAGGCTGAGGTAGGTAGATTACTTGAGCTCAGGAGGTCAAGACCAGCCTGAGTAAGAGTGAAAGCTGATCTTCACTAAAAATAGAAATACTAGCCAGGTGTGGTGGCAGGTGCCTGGTGTCCCTACTTGGGAAGCTGAGCAAGGAAGATCCCCTGAACCCAAGAGTTTGAGGTTGCTATGAGCTGTAACGCCACAGTCCTCTACCCAAGGTGACAGAGTGAGAGTCCGTCTCAAAACCCCCCCCAAAACAAAAAAAAAAAAACCAGAAGTCAGCGTAACATAAGGATAAACTGAAAACCCACAATACTTTTTCCTTGTATTACTTTCCAGTTTATGTCTAGTGGAAACTACTATATATGATTCCCTGAGCATGTTCTAGAAAGTTATCTAAAAAGGTATCTCCAATACTCCTACCTAGAGAGTCAGACTAGATGAATAAAAGTATAAATAGTAGCAAAGTACTTAGTATTCAAATCAGTAGCAAAGTACTCAGTATTCAAATCTACTTCTCACAACTTCATTTTTCTGAATGCATCACTCTACACATACAAAGGTAATATTATACTTGATGCACACAGCTTTAGGTTTTTCTCCAGAAGTGATAGAGATTAGCATTCATATATCCCTCCAGTGAGTCAGTATTAAGTACCTTCTAAGGTAAAACTGACTGATTTTAGAATCCTGGCTCTATCACATATTACTGGAAACATAATCCCTCAGTCCCAGTTTCCTTATCTGTAAAACAGGGTGACAAAAGCAACTCTCTCACAGAATTATTAGAATTAAATGAAACAGAACAAAGAACTTAGCACAATGGCTGACATAATTAAAAAATCATTAACTAGGCTGGGCGCGGTGGCTCACGCCTGTAATCTTAGCACTCTGGGAGGCTGAGGCAGGTGGATCGCCTGAGCTCACAGGCTCGAGACCAGCCTGAGCAAGACCTTAGCAAGAGCGAGACCCCATCTTTAAAAAGAAAAAAAAAGCCGGGTATTATGGTGAGGGCCTATAGTCCCAGCTACTCGGGAGGCTGAGGCAAGAGAATTGCTTGACGCTCGGCACCTGTGGCTCAACGGGCTAAGGCGCCAGCCACGTACACCTGAGCTGGTGGGTTCGAATCCAGCCCGTGCCCACCAAACAACGAGGCTGCAACCAAAAAATGGCTGGGCAGCGTTGTGGCGGGCGCCTATAGTCCCAGCTACTTGGGAGGCAAAGGCAAGAGACTCGCTTGAGCCCAGAAATTGGAGGTTGCTGTGAGCTGTGATGCACAGCACTCTATCCAGGGTGACAGCTTGAGGTTGTCTCAAAAAAAAAAAAAAAAAGAATCACTGGAGCCCATGATTTGGAGGTTGCTGTGAGCCATGATGCCACAGGATGCCACAGCACTCTACTGAGGGTGACAAAGTGAGACTATGTCTCGAAAAAAAAAAAAAATTAACTATTTTATTTCTGATTATCATCATTAATTAGTATGATTATGAGCTGTTCCTTCATGCTCAGATGCTCCCACGTCTCTAGCTGCATAACAAATGAAACGTTTACTTTACTACTGTCTCAAGATTCCTATTTCAAATTGAGGAAAGGGAGAGTCTAAAATTTAGGAGTGCTTCTAACCCAGATGTATAATCATACTTGGTATTTACCATCCAGCCTCTCCCCACCTTCACCACTGTGGTTCAGTGAAGAATAAAAACAATACTCTCTGTACAGAAAAGATACAAAATACCTCTTACATTATACACTCTGATTTAAATATTTACACAGTCACAGATTTTATGCCTGGTATTTAACTACATATGTTAACTATCAGAGGATTTAAAATATGAAGAAATAGTTCTTCGGACTGACATGGGATAAATTATCCCCTTATTAGGTTCAAAAGTAGGTTAAATTGTAATGCCTATAAATACATGATTTAAACCGAAAGTTAAATACCAATCTACTTTACACTGAAACTGAATCATAAAATTCAAGTGAAAAAAAAAGTCAATAGATTTAACCTTTTCCAAGATTTAACTTACCTGCCTCAGATTCTATGTTTAAATTAGTTGTTACAAAATTGGATGGAAAAAGTCCTATTCCTCTGTGATTTTCTCCTTTCCACCAATTGGCATCACTAAAAATATAGTGCAAAAGATATCATTTGTTCCTTCACATTTTAGTATGTCAGTGTCAAGAAGAATTAAAACGAAAATTATATTTAGCCTCCTTTGAAAATATTAGGTTCATATCCAGCTATAATAAGTCATATTTCTTAAATTTAGAACAAAATAATACAAAGTACAAACAAAACATCCATATCCCCACATCTAAATTTAGAACCTATTAGCAATTGGTCACATTTGATTCTGGGATTTAAAAAACAAAACAGATAACAGGGAAGTCCCCTGTACTAATGACCCCAAGTCCCAACCCCACATCCATCTTACCATACCACCATAAACCTAGTAGCCCTCCTGCCCGTTTGTTTTTCATTTTTTTACACATATCTATAGCCAATTCCACATAGAAACTGCTAAACAGACGTAAGTGTTAATACTTACATCTTTTTAATTTTATATATTAAGTTTCAGATCTTATTTATCCCCTTTAAGTTTCATTTGTCCATTTCTGCACAGGTACACATTTAGGTTGTTTCCAGTCTTTAACCATTGTAACAACTGAGGTGTGATCATCCTAGACTTTACGGCACATATGCAATTTCTCTAGGCTTATTCAGACATTAACTTGCTAGGCCACAGGCTATAAGCATTTTCATTTTACTAGGTATTGCCAAATGTTTCTTACAGTGGTTGTAAAAATTCGCCTTCCTCTTTTCCCCAGTAGCATATAAGAATGTTATCTTCCCTCAGATTTGGATAACTGTCCAAGCCAATGCTTGACATCAGTCAGGAGGGAAATAACGTTTTATTGTATTAATTTGCATTTCCCAAATATCCAAGTATTCTTTTGATATCTTTTGCTTGTTCTTCTTTTTCCCTTGGGTCATTTGTCTTTTTCATGGATCTGCAGAAGTTCTTTACATACTCTGGAAAGCAACAGTCTGAATTATACAAATACCTTCTTTCAGGACAGGGATGTTCAACCTGCAGTCTATACATGGATTATTTGAGGACTGTTTTGCTTATCTGTGGTGTAGGATATCGTAAAAAGTATGCACAGACCTTTTCTTTTGCTTATCAGCTTTCAATAGTGTTTATGTATTTCACAAAACAACTCTTAATTCTTCTAATGTGCAGCAGAAAAGAAAAAAGGTTAGACATTTCTGCAGGGTAGCACTGTCTTTTAGCATATGTTCACAGTTTCCTTTATTTTAAAGTGGTTTTCTTCTCTCATATAACCAAATTTAGCAATCTTTTCTTTTATGGCTTATCCTTTTACACTTCTCTACCCTTGAATTCCTAATCTGTTCTCCTACATACTTATATTCAGTTTTAGGTTTTCTTTTTTAATCCCTTTCCCATGTCTAAGTCTTTAACTCATCTAGAGTGATATCTTATTTTATTTATTTATTTATTTTGAGACAGAGTCTCATTATGTTGCCCTTGGTAGAGTGCCTTGGCAAGTCACAGCTCACAGCAACCTCAAACTCTTGGGCTTAAGTGATTCTCTTGCCTCAGCCTCCCAAGTAGCTCGGACTACAGGAGCCCACCACAATGCCTGGCTATTTTGTTGTTGTTGCTGTAGTTGTCATTGTTGTTTGGCAGGCCCAGGCAGGGTTTGAACCCACCAGCCCCAATGTATGTCATTGGCGCCCTAGCTGTCGAGCTATAGATGCCAAGCCTGGAATGATATTTTACATATTGTGTGAAACTGCACCAAATTTTATTTGTACTATAAAAAGAACCATTCATCAAGCAAAACTTTAACTAAACATTCCATCGTTTCTTCTACTATCTTACGATATCCTATCTTTCAAAGAGCAATCTGCTATCTGTTCAAGGGCCTATTTCTGGATTCCATTCTGTTGCAATAGTCTCTATATCTATTTATCACAACTTGTGAACATGCCCAGATACTTGGGGAAAAGTGCCTTTTCTCTTACCCTTTCTCATTTATTGTACATCTTTACATTTCCATATTACTGTTAAAATGCTTCTCTAGTTCTCTGGGAAAGAAATGCCATTCAAACTTTAACTGGAAATGTACTAAATTTACATGATAATACAGGAAAAATTAAATCTTTACAATATTAAAATTTTTTCAACATGAATACGGCATCCCTATTTATATTAATATACAATATATAAAATACATTTATATTATTTTATGTCTTTCAAAGAATTTTATAATTTTCTCCAAAAAGGCTTTATTTATCTTTGTTAGGGTTATTTGATTCTACATCATTTATATAATTTTTGTTATGATTAAAAACAGTACTTTTCATCACATTTCCTTTTTTTCTTGAGACAGAGTCTCAGTGTGTTGCCCTTGGTAGAGCGCTGTGGCATCACTGCTCATAGCAAACTCAAACTCTTGGCCTTAAGCGATTCTCTTGCCTCAGCCTTCCAAGTAACTAGGACTACAGGCGCCCACAACAACACCCGGCTATTTTGTTGTTGTTGCTGTCATTGTCATTTGGCAGGCCTGGGCTGGGTTCGAACCCGCCAGCCCCATGTGGCTGGCACCCTAGCCCACTGAGCTACAGGGGCCAAGGTTTCATCACATTTTCTAAATAGTTATGATTTAAAGCATATCTCTTATTTTTGTATGTTGAGCTTGTGACCAACAACTTTGATAAATTTTTACCAGTTTTAATAGTTTGTTCATTGGACTCTTGAACTGTTTATATGGGCAATCATAGTATCCTGAAATAATGATAATTTTGGCTATTCCTTTCCAAGTCTGACTTATTGAACAGGTATTCTTTTTTTTGAGACAGAGCTTCAAGCTGTCGCCCTGGGTAGAGTGCCATGGCATCAGAGCTCACAGCAACCTCCAATTCCTGGCCTCAAGCAAGTCCTCTGCCTCTGCCTCCCAAGTAGCTGGGACTACACATGCCCGCCACAGTTGGCCCGGCCTTTTTTTGGTTGCAGCCGTCATTGTTGTTTGGCGGGCCCGGGCTGGATTCGAACCCGCCAGCTCAGGTGTACGTGGCTGGCGCCTTAGCCCGTTGAGCCATAGGCGCTGAGCCTTGAACAGGTATTCTTTTTTTTTTGAGACAGAGCCTCAAGCTGTCACCCTGGAGAGAGTGCTGTGCATCACAGCTCACAGCAACCTCCAATTCCCGGGCTCAAGCGAGTCTCCTGCCTCTGCTTCCCAAGTAGCTGGGACTACACATGCCCGCCACAGTTGGCCCGGCCAGTGTTTGGTTGCAGCCATCATTGTTGTTTGGCTGGCCCAGGCTGGATTCGAACCCGCCAGCTCAGGTGTACGTGGCTGGCGCCTTAGCCTGTTGAGCCACAGGCGCTGAGCCTTGAACAGGTATTCTTAAGGTTGGGACTTAAGGATGAATTAACTCCCATAATTCTGAAATATCTCATTTAAGGAGTACCATATAAAAGAGGTATGTTTCATCCAAATGCTTAAAACCAGAAAATAACCGATGTATTAATTGTTCTAAGATATCACATCTGCTAATGCCTATGTAGGATAGGAGAAATTCACTTACGTACTTTTTTTTTTAAACTTAGCTTTCTATTTTAAAAAGGAAAGCTGAACTTAGAACAATTTTTATATAAAACCAGAAAACCCAAAACTGTGAATCCATGGATTTTATTTGAAACTATCTGTGTGTGCAGCCTTATATAGTAGCCCAACTAATGTACAATAATTCCTCTCCCAAACACTACTGCAAACTCCTAGATGAAGAGTACAAGTATACTTGGCAAAACATTGATACTGACAACTCCTTGCCAGTCCTAATCCAGTTCTACATTCTCTTCACTATGAGTTTCTTCCATGGAATATTGATAGCACAAAATACTGTTCAATTTTCAATTCCTATATTACGATAATTAACGCAATAATTTTACACAAACCATTTCCAATTAAGGAAAATTTTAAATGCGGCATTTATATTTAGAGCTTTTTATATTAAAAATGAATAAATCACCCCAAAATGAGTAATTTTTTTAAAAAACAAAAAATTATGTAAACTTATGTAACATATTATGTAAAATTATGTAAACAAAAAATTATGTAAGACATAAACTTTACCTTCAACAAATTCCTTACTCAGCTAACATTTATAAAAGCCAAGCATGGAGAAAATATCTTCAGGCTAAACACTGAAGTTACAAAGATAATTAAAACACTGTTTCTGCCCTCAACAAATTAAAAATCTAGTGCAAAGCCAGGTACAGGGGCCTGTACCTATAGTCTCAAGTGTTTACGAGGCTGAGACAGAGGGATTGCTTGAGCCCAGAAATTCAGAGCTGTAGAATGGTATGACTGAGCCTGTAAAAAGCCACCGTGCTACTGTCCAGGTAACAGTGAGACTGTCATCCCTTAAAAAAAAAATTTAGCACTGTGTTTCACAACCTCCCCTACCAACTAAGAACCTTCCTTTATACCCTGTGGAACTGATTTTCTCTTTCACTCTTCCTGCCACCCAGGGAAGTGCTGAGTCTCTTCAGAATCAACTCATCTAGAAAGAGAGATACATATAAATAAGTAATAGTCAGCCCTCCATATCTGTGGGTTCCACAACCACAGACTCAACAAAACCTAAATCAAAAAGTATTTGGATAGCCAGGTGGTGTGGCTGGTGCCTGTAGTTCCAGCTACTCAGGAGGCTAAGGCAAGAGAATCGCTAGAGCCCAAGACTGTGAGGTTGCTGTGAGCTATGATGTTATAGCACTCTCCCGGGGGGAGCAACTCTGTCTTAAAAAATAAATAAATAGGTTCGGTGCCTGTGGCTCAAGCGGCTAAGGCGCCAACCACATACACCTGAGCTGGCAGGTTCGAGTCCAGCCCTGGCCCGCCAAACAACAATGACGGCTGCAACCAAAAAATAGCCGGGTGTTGTGGCGGGCGCCTGTAGTCCCAGCTACTTGGGAGACGGAGGCAGAAGACTTGCTTGAGCCCAGGAGTTGGAGGTTGCTATGAGCTGTGATGCCACAGCACTCTATCCAGGGTGACAGCTTGAGGCTCTGCCTCCAAAAAAATAAAAAAATAAATAGGCTGGGAGCCCATAGCTCAGTTGTTAGGGAGCCAGCCACATGCTCCAGGGCTGGTGGGTTTAAACCCAGCCCGGGCCTGCTAAACAAACAAACATATAAAAAATAGCCGGGCACTGCGGCGGGTGTCTATAGTCCCAAGTAGGCTGAGGCAAGAGAACAGCTTGAGCCCAAGAGTTTGAGGCTGCTATGACTATGACGCCATGGCACTCTACCGAGGGTGACAAAGTAAAATTGTCTCAATTAAAAAAAGATAAATAAATATTTGGGAAAAATAAAAAACAATACAATCATAAATATACCTTTTTTTTTTTCCCACAATTTTTGGCCGGGGCCAGGTTTGAACCCGCCACCTCCAGCATATGGGGCTAGTGCCCTACTCCTTTGAGCCACAGGCGCCACCTTTATTTTTTTTTTTTTTTTGGAGACAGGCTCAAGCTGTCACCCTTAGTAGAGTGCCATGGCATCATAGCTCACAGCAACCTCCAACTCCTGGGCTCAAGTGATCCTCTTGCCTCAGTTTTTCTATTTTAGTAGAGGCAGGGGTCTTGCTTTTGCTCAGGCTGGTCTCAAACTTATGAGCTCAAGCATTCTACCCACCTCAGTCTCCCAGAGTGCTAGGAGTACTGGTGTGAGCCACTGTGCCTGGCCAATAAATATACAAATTTTTAAAAATACAGTCAACATCTCTTTATATAGCATTTACATTGTTAGGTATTATAAGTAATCTAGAGATGACTTAAAAGTGTACAGAAGGATGTGTGTGGGTTATACGCAAATTCCACATGATTTTGTATCAGGGATGAGCTCCACGGATTTTGTATCCATGGGGGTCCTAGAACTAATCTTCAACGAAGACTGAGGCAAAACTGGACTTATAATACAGTAGGAGAAATTATTACATATGTTCAAGGAGCTATAGCAGCACACAGAAGGGAACGCCTAACTCTACTGGGTTCTAAAAGCAAGCAGAGTTTAAAGCTTCTCACAGGACATAAAAGCTGACAGGGGTTTTGAAGTTAAGTAGGCATTCCCCAGGAGAAAAAGGAAATTAAAGCTGTGTACAAATACAAATAACATTTTAGGGTGGCGCCTGTGGCTCAGGGAGTAGGGTGCCGGACCCATATGCCGGAGGTGGCGGGTTCAAACCCGGCCCTGGCCCAAAACTGCAAAACAAAAAAATAAAAAACAAGTAACATTTTACCCCATGGTCATTATGGATAAGCAAGAAAATAAAGCACAAAGAAATAAAAAAAAATTTGCATACTGAGATAAAAAACAAGGTTATCCTACCAAGTCATAGGTCTTGAAATAAATGAAAACTTGGAGCCTAGGCTTGGCACCTGTAGCTCAGTGGCTAGGACACCAGCCACATGCACCAGAGCTGGCGGGTTCAAATCCAGCCTGGGCCTGCCAAACAACAATGACAACTACAACCAAAAAATAGTTGGGCATTGTGGCAGGCTCCTATGGCAGGAGAACTGCTTAAGTCCAGGAGTTTGAGGTTGCTGTGAGCCGTGATACCATGGCACTCTACTGAGGGCAACATAATAAGACTCTGTCTCGAAAAAATACAAAAAACAAAAACAAAAAAACCTGCAACCTTTCTTTTAAGGGACTGACTTCTTAATAAAAAGTACTCATCAGATTATTGCAATGATAATGGTTGAAGGTTAAGTGATGTCCTTTATGGATATAATAGCATGTGAGAAAACTGCTATTTCTACCATGACCACATAAACAGTAAACCCAGAAAACTCAATAATCTAAAGGGGGTCTTTTCCTTAAATACCTGTTTTATTTTTTAATATGAGGAACCAACCTTTCTAAAGCCTGGACTCCTTATAAAAATATTCCTTGCAACTGAAGTTCTTTTTCTCGTCTAAATGCTTTTGCCTCCCTCGGCAGGGCTTCCCAGGCAGAGAGAAGCAAATGCATAACACTGCATGGCATTTTTAGAACTGTAAAAATTCTACATGATTATTTGAAATGGTACATAGAGAACAAGTAAAGAGTGGAAAGATAAAGCTAATATTGTAGAAGGTGAAAGGCTTCTGTTTTTGTATATTTTGTTAATAACAAATGTGCACGCCTTTTCTATCAGCTCAGTGTTTCTTACGAAATCCAAGAATGATGTATTTCAAGGGACTTACAAAGTTTTGTATACAAAAATTTAAATTTAACTCTTTCCACTCCAGAATAAAGAATAATGAATAGTTATTTTCTGGATCATCTGGATGATTTCCTTTTAACCTAAACCACCATTTAACTTTAGCACCCAAATTTGAATGAAGTGTGTGTGCTTAAAATCCTGCCAGTGATCACCAATCACCTAGATTGACAACACTTTACCCCTAAGTGCTAAGAAGGAAATCTATAGGAACTCTAAGATTGGGGTGTCCTATCATCAAAATGACAGCAATCGACCTACAGATTCCACCATATTCACAATGAATTCTTTTAGCAGTTACAAAAAATTCTTTTTTTTTTTTGCAGTGAGACGTCTTAACTTATTTGATAAAAGTCTAAGTTATTTAATGAATTTTCGCCTTAAATGGACATCAGTTAAAAAGACATGGTGCAGCACAATAATGTAACCCCTTATGTGCTGTAGGCCAGTAGTATAATAGGTATTTACATACCACACGAACACCAATATCATAGGATACTGTAAGATTTAGAACAATTTCAAAAGAAAAAGAGGAAAATTGAGTTATCACAGAGCACAGAGTAGTACAGACCCACTAAAGCACCTGTGCTATGAATCAGTTATTACATTTACCTTATAAACAGAAATTTTACAAGAATTTTTTTTTTTTTTTGAGACAGAGTCTTACTATGTCGCCCTTAGTAGAGTGCCAATGACATTACAGCTCAAGCAACCTCAAAGTCTCAGGCTTAAGTGATTCTTTGCCTCAGCCTCCCGAGTAGCTGGGACTACAGGAGCCTGCCACACAGTCCAGCTATTTTTTGGTTGTAGTTGTCACTATTGTTTAGCAGGTTAGCAGGTCTGGGCCAGGCTTGAAACTGCAGCCTCAGTGTATGTGGCTAGAGCCTTACTCACTGAGCTATGGGTGTCGAGTCTAGAAAATTTTGTTATATAAAAACAACGCTCTATGGTTTGGCACCATGGTTCAGGCTTGTAATCATAACAGGCAGAAGGATCACTTGAAGTCAAGAGTTCTAGACCAGCCTAAGCAAGAGGAAGACTCCTGTCTTTACAAAAAGCAGAAAAAGTAGCTGGGTGTGGAGGCACACACCTGTAGTTCTAGCTATTCAAGAGTCTAAGGTGGGAGGAAAACTTGAGCCTAGAAGTTTGATGTTGCAGTGAGCTATGATGACACCACTGCACTCTAGCCTATGGACTAGAGCAGCGGTTCTCAACCTGTGGGGTTGCAAACCTTTTAGTTTTTTTTTTTTTTTTTTGCAGTTTTGGACTGGGTCTGGATTTGAACCCACCACCTCCGGCTTATGGGGCCAGTGCCTTACCCCTTTGAGCCCCTTCGTAACAATGAAAATACACTGCAGCATTAGGAAGGTTGAGAACCACTAGAGTATAAACCTAAGTACTTTTTTTTTTTTTAACCTACTTTATACCCATAAGCCTGACATTTCACACTGTCAGGGTTGAGACGCCACACTACCTCTCTACCTTTACAGATAGCTCCCACCTTAAAATAGTTGGACTAATAATCTCTGGATTTAAAACAGAGCAAAATCTATACACATTCATTAGAATCCATATTTCAGACAGCCATAAACCATTCTGTTTTTTTACTTTCAGTATAGTACTCAAAAAATCCCGTGAGATATCCAACACCTTATTATAAAATAGGCTCTTTGTTACAAGATTTTGCCCAACTCGGGCAGCATCTGTGGCTCATCGAGTAGGGTGTTAGCCCCATATACCGAAGGTGGCAGGTTCAAACCTGGCCTTGGCCAAACTCCAAAAACAGAAACATAGCCGGGCATTGTGGTGGGCGCCTGTAGTCCCAGCTACTTGGGAGGCTGAGGCAGGAGAATCACCTAAGCCCAGGAGTTGGAGGTTGCTATGAGCTGTGTGATGCCATGGCACTCTACCAAGGGTGAAAAAGTGACACTCTGTCGCTAAAAAAAAAAAAAAAAAAAAAAAAGATTTTGCCCAGCTGTAGGCTAATGTAAATGTTCTGAGCATGTTTCAGGTAGGTGAGGCTCAGCTACGATATTTGGCAGACAAGTTATATTAAATATATGCTCACTCGCAATATCTTCAGCTTACAATAGGTTACAAGGGTATCCCAACATTTTTTTCTTCTCTGTCACAAACTGGAAGAGGAGGAGTTGCTTTGGGCCACACATTAAATACACAAACACTAACAATAGCTAATAAGCAAAAGAAAAGGTCCATGATATCCCACACCACTGACAAGCAAAATAGTCCTCAAATAATCAGCATGAGGCCCCTCGGCCACAGGTTGGACACCCCTGGCAGAACATAACCCCATTTTAAGTTGAGAAACATCTGTGCAATTTTAGTGATTCTCCTTCAAAGATCATGTGTTCCACTCCAAGTGATTATTTTTTAAAAATTTTTTAAAGAAAAAAATTTTCTAAGTGAATAGAGGGCTATCTTGATTATCTAAAAGACCTATCTTTTCCTATTCTTGCAAAATTTTTTATCTTATCAAAATAAATCAAGGTTCACCTTAAATTGAGCCCCTGAATAAGCCTTCTTTCCCAGATGCGTGCACCAAGTGTTAGGTCTGCATTTTTCTGGACCCCAACAGTACCCATTTATGCGTTTGCCACATTCTACCTCCCATACAATTGTCTAAACAGTAATTTTAACTCCCTTACTTTTATGAAAACAGGGCTTTATCTTCATTCATTTATAATACATGGAGTCAATTATATAAAACTTTCTCAATTAATATTTACCTATCTGGCACTTTCCTATCTGTGTCACAGCAAAATAAAACCAATATGTATCTACCCTTTAATTAAAATACTAGACTAGCATGTCCTTACTAAGTTATTTATAATGGAGACCAAATACAGTTGTAATCTTTCTTCATAGCAACAAGCTGTCATGTCTCAATCTTGCTAAATATCAGCAACTTATTTTAAAAGTAAAAGTGTGGAACAGAATTTAGCTCAATGTAGATTGATCTTTTAAAATTATAACTTTAAATAATAGAGAAACTGGGAAGAGAATACAATAGTAGATTAAGAATTGGGTTGGGAGGCCAGGAGCTTGAGACCACCCTGGGCAACATAAAAAAAATTTTTTTTAATTAGGGAGGCATGATGGTGCCCACCTATAGGCCCAGCTACTTGGGTAGCTGATGCCAGAGGATAGCTTGGGCCTAGGAGTTTGAAGTTACAACGAGCTATGGTGGACTGCACTGTACTCCACCCTACATGAGAGGAAGACCTGGTCTTCAAAAAAGAAGAATTAGACTCAGTGCCTTTGGCTCAGTGGGCTAAGGCGCCAGCCATGTACACCTGAGCTGACGTGTTCAAATCCAGCCCGGGCCTGCCAAACAACAATGACGGCTACTACCAAAAAATGGCCGGGCGTTGTGGCGGGCGCCTGCAGTCCCAGCTACTTGGGAGGTGGAGGCAAGAGACTCGCTTGAGCCCAGGAATCGGAGGTTGCTGTGAGCTGTGATGCTACAGCACTGTACCCAGGGTGACAGCTTGAGGCTCTGTCTCAAAAAAAAAAAAAAAAAAAAAGAAGAAGAAGAAGAATTAGACTTGGTGCCTGTTGCTCAGTGGTTAGGGCGCCAGCCACATTTGGCTGGCTGGTTTCGAACCTAGTCAAGGCCTGCTAAACAAACAAACAAACAAAAAAAAAGAACTGAGGAGAAGACAAGCATTGCTTTGGTTGCTTGAATCAAGTCAATTTAGTGATTTCTTCCTAAAGCTTTACTGTAATTTTGGTTTATACAAACACCAAGGTAAATTCAGATAACTGAATATTTTTATGTTTCCCAATTATGGTTATTAACATTATTTAATACAGCTTCCATGCAAGATATAAAGGATACTTTACTATCAAATTTAGGAAAAGAAACACACATTATCTAGTCTAACCTTTATTTCAGAAAATAATTAGGTATGAAAAGGTTATATTATGATTTAAATGTGCTAAAGGTTGAAGATGCACTTTAAAACTTCAGAATACTCCATAAATAAAAATTTAAAACATACCTGTCATCCAAAACAATAATAATTTCACCATGTTTGAAGGTCAGTTCATTGTCCTCAACAGCTTCAAAATCGTATAAAGCTCTCACTTTCCGAGCAACCTTATTATTTAACTGAATTTCTGTGGATGGATATAAGGGTTTTGTTTCTGTGTGTTGCTGTTTCTGCTCTTGCAGTGATAATTCAATAGCTAGTTTCAAAAATTAAAATGCAAAAAGAAGAAAGCCCAAATTAACTTTAATTTTTTTTAACATATACATATGTTTATTAGGTTTCTACTTTTTGCCTTCACAAAATTAAAAAGGCTTAAAATTTAATAACAATAACGTTTAAGATAAGGACTAGAAACAAAAACCTCGTAAAGAACATTTGTTTATAACTTTAATTTTTAAAAAAGTTTAAAAATAAATATTAGATGCAATACAAGAATAAGTCAAATGGCTATTTTATTTGTCCAATAACTGCTACACAAATAACCATTACGGGGGCAGGGTAGGGCAAGGAGTGACATTTTTTAAAATAAATTTTTGCTCATTCCTTACTATCACATTCTGTCATATACAACAGCTATTATTTTTATAGCAAACAGATTGTGACATTATAATATGGGTAGCTTTCCATATAGGACAAGCCGTGAACACATTTCTGTGCTTGACTCATAACTTTGGCATTAAAGAAAAGGTGAAATGTAATCTCTCCAAAGGTAGGACATTAACTACATATTACTGAAAAGGATAAGGATTTAAATTCATCTCATATTAGTATGTTAATTGCTTTCTTAACCTTTTGGACCCTACTATTTTTTTAGATTTGAGGTAAAACTAAAGGTGTATCCAGTTTTTTATCACTTTTATTTCAATAAAATGTTCTATTTTAAGCAACACTAAATTACATGGGCTTGATCATTTACCTTTAGCTATGTCTTCATCTTCTTTGTTTTTGTTCAGTGATGTACCATTCTTGGTAGCAGCTGAGGCAGTCTGTAAATGTGAGGGTAAAATGAACACAACTATCTTTCAAACAAAACACAAGCTCTATAATTACTTGCAGATGCTAATTAAAAAAAATACCGATAAAACCAAGTTTCATTTAAAAGTGAAGTTCTTTGTGATAATTTTAAGTAGTTGCTTTTGAATACTAAAATAAAACATCAGAAAATTTCAAGAAAACATTATAAATTCACAAAGGGCTCAAACTAGCTTAATTATCTGACCCAGAACCTGGCTACAGAAAGTATAGTAGCACCTCCTCAAGTTAACCTAATTTTCATAGACTGGACATGCACCACATGTACTCAATGGAAATTCCTTATGTCAACCATCTTCATATGCTGCAGTTGCTGGGATGGTCAACTTACAGAGGTTCTACTGTATTTACAGAATGAATAAATGATTTGGATCTCAACTGTCCAAATTCTCTGACAGGAGTGTAGCTACAGAAGTATAGCTACACGAGAAGTACCAGTCATGATAATTACTGAAGATCTCAACTGTTCAAAGTCAGTAACAGGACTATAGCTACAGGAGTATAGCTACAAGTACAGCAAAAGGTCATGATAATTACTGAAGAGGAGAGGAGGGGGGAAACTGTGAAGACAGCTGAAACCCTTTATTCACTGCGGTTGGATGGTGGTGGCTTTTCAGGCATGACAGAGGACTAAGGAAAGTCATTCTCAATTAAACTTAATAGCAGGTAAGAGTTGTCCTAGATCAGTGGTTCTCAACCTTCCTAATGCTGCGACCCTTCAAACAGTTAGTGCCTCATGTTGTGGTGACCCCCAACCATAAAATTATTTTTGTTGCTAGCCCACAAAGCTAAAAATATTTACCATCTGGCCCCTTACAGAAAGTCTGCTGATTATCTGTCTAAAGCAGTAGTTTTCAACCTGTGGGTCAAGACCCCTTTGGGGGTCTCCTGAATATCAGATATTTACATGACGTTTCATAACAGTAGCAAAATTACAGTTATGAAGTAGCAATGAAAATAATTTTATGGTTGGGGGTCACCACAACATGAGGAACTGTATTAAAGGTCGCAGCATTAAGAAGATGAGAACCACTGTCCTAGATTCTGATCCAGCAACCACTTCTTTAATACAGAATTTTTTTTTTTTTTTGAGACAGAGTCTCAAGCTGACACCCTGGGTAGAGTGCGGTGGCATCATAGCTCACGGCAACCTCCCAATTCCCGGGCTTACGCGATTCTCTTGCCTCAGCCTCCCAAGTAGCTGGGGCAACAGGTGCCCCACCACAACGCCTGGCTATTTTTTGGTTATAGTTGTCATTGTTGTTTGGCAGGCAAAGGCTGGATTCAAACCCGCCAGCTCTGATGTATGTGGCTGGTGCTTTAGCCACTTGAACTACAGGCGCCGAGCCTTTAACACAGATTTTTGAAAATTTGCAGAAAGGACAGATTAGGAAATGCTTGTTTTTCATATTACTTATAAGACCTTCATCTCAAAATTCTTCAGGGGTGTCCAACCTTTCTTATTGTCTGCTGCACATTGGAATAATAAGAGTTGTCTTGGGCCACACGTTAAATACACAAATACTAATGAAAGCTGATGAGCAAAAATAAAAATTCTGTGTATACTTTTCAAGATATCCAACACCCTAGATATGCCAAATAATCCTCGAATAATCTGAATTTGGCCCATAGACCATAGGTTAGACACCATGGCTACCTTGTACCCTCAGTTCTAATTGCTGTAAAGAATATTTTAGAGGGCAGTGCCTGTGACTCAAAGGAGTAGGGCGCCAGCCCCATATGCCAGAGGTGGCGTGTTCAAACCCAGTTCCCACCCCCCAAAGAAAAGAATCTTTTAGAGCTCAGCACCCATACTCAGTGGTCAGGGTGCCGGCCACATTCACCAGGGCTATTAAACAACACTGACAACAATAACAAAAAAACAAGAAATAGCCAGGTGTTGTGGCAGGTGCCTATACTCCCAGCTACTTGGGAGGCTGAGGCAAGAGAATCGCTTACGCCCAAGGATTTGAGGTTGCTGTGAGCTGTTGACTCCACAGCACTCTACTGAGGGCAACATAATGAGACTCTGTCTCAAAAAAAAAAAAAAAAAGGACCTTTTTGTCTCTTAAATCTACAGTGTATGGAGCATACACCCTAATACCTTCTGAGGGACAAAGACTGTAAAGGACCTGAGGACCTTGCCCTAGTGAAGGAGGAACTACATTCATTCATTTTGCTATGTTTTTCCATTCACCAAATGCCAGCCATGTGTAATCCTCTAGACTTAAGACCCCTAGATAAAAGAGCCCATGTGGAGACTTCCAAGTGAGTTTTTTAGTTCTTTCCCCCTTCCAGAAGCTCTGGTGCTTTTTACTTCTTCTGTAGTCCTTTCTAACTTTTAATAAAAGTCCTACCTTACCACTAAAAAAAAAAACCGAAGAACAAAAAAAGTCTACAGTGTAAAATAAAAATAAATATAGTATTCCCCTTACTCTCTTTCCTTAGCCCATACCCTAATATTAATTGGAGGGCAAAAGGCAACAAAAGCAAAATCCAAAAAATAGGATACTAAAGCTATCTTCTTTCTCCCCAAATAAATTTATAGTCTTATAACTCCACCCATTTTTTTTTTGCAGTTTTGGCTGGGGCTGGGTTTGAACCCACTACCTCCAGCATATGTGAGCCACAGGCACTGCCCCAGCTCTACCCATCTTATACATAAACTATTCACTGCTCACTTTTCAATCAACAAATCTTGACCTTTGTCAATTCCATGAATTTGTTCATTTCTTTCCTTTCCTAATATGACCTCTTCACTCCTTTCTATCTAATAAAATGACATTCAAGTCTCAAAATTCTACCTCTTTACCTTCTTTACCATCCCCATCTGTAGCTACCTTTCTCCCTGGTGCTAAGATAGACAGCATCTAGTACCCATCTTCCCTTATTTGTCACCTACAACTTTAAATTAGTTATTTTTCACATGTATAGGTACCTTTCAAACTTACTATAAATTTCTTGACTATAAGGGTGATCTCATACATCTATGACTTCTGCATGACTCCAGACTTAAAGTAGCATTAAATACATTGTTCATGTATGGTTCACTTCACAAAGTTCTGATATGTAGAAGAAATACACAAAAAAATTAGAATGTCTACTAAATGTAAGGCATTATGCCGGACAGGCATGTCAGGAACAGAGGTGGGAAATGATCATCAAGACATACTTCACTTAGCTTTCACCTAAGATACACACCCTTCAAATCATATAGGGTCAACCAGGGTTCTGAATGAAACACTCACCTGAGAACCTACTGGAGGAAAAGTAATTCCTTCTTCTTTCATAGATTTAATAGTTGCAGATATTAGACTAAACTGAGGATCCTTTTGAAATTCTTCTGACCACTCCACCATTAAGGATTTCAATTTTTCACATACTTTAGGATGAGCCTTTTAAAGAAAAGGCAAAGCAAAAAAAAAAAGCAAAAACCTATGGTTAAAATAAGTACTTTAAGTTATTTAACTAACAAGAAGAATTAACACTCAAATTCTTTTTAGTTGTATGAACATCAACAAAAGCATGGCAATTCCTACCTTATGCCTATTTATTACATGTTAAGACATAGCTGCTTCATATAAAATGACTTTTTGAAGATCAATTTCTTTTTTTTTTTTTTTGAGACAGAGCCTCAAGCTCTCACCCTGGATAGAGTACCCTGGCATCACAGCTCACAGCAACCTCCAATTCCTGGGCTCAAGCGAGTCTCTTGCCTCTGCCTCCCAAGTAGCTGGGACTACAGGCGTCCGCCACAACACCCGGCCATTTTTTGGTTGCAGCCAACATTGTTGTCTGGCAGGCCCGGGCTGGATTGGAACCCGCCAGCTCAAGTGTACGTGG
>CAUYRH010067666.1:0-14242 GCA_963574655.1 Perodicticus potto
TGGACAGAGCCACAGCGAGACCCAGAATTAGGCCTCCCCACCTCCACATAATCTGAGCCTTTGCCTGGTGGACAGAGCCACAGCGAGACCCAGAATTAGGCCTCCCCACCTCCACATAATCTGAGCCTTTGCATGGTGGACAGAGCCACAGGGACAGAGCTGGTCTAGGAGTGGGACTCTATTCCACTGGTATTTTGCTTAGGATGGAAGAGGTCTTTATATTCAAGCAGTTACAGACCAGGTACAGCCTGACCACCTGTGGGCAGATAGTAGCCCCGTCAGGTATCCAAGATATTCACTGTGACCTGTGACCTGTGTCCTTGATACAGATGTTGATATTCACCTGTGACCTGTGACCTCATGCACATCTGGCAGCATGGACTGAGTGATCACTCACCTTTGCTCTAGGGGACCTCTGGACATCATTAAGAGAGAACTCACCAAATTAAAATATTTGGCTTGTATCTCATAAGCTAATAGGTGTTCAGAAGAGCAAACCTCAGGCAGGCTGCTGGGGTGTAAAATAACAAAGAAAAGGAAAGAAAGAAGCACCTGTCCTCACTTTCTGGCACTTCTGGGTCCTCTCCCTCCTTCCTTCTTTCCTTCCTTCCTTTCTTTATTTAAATTGACAAATTAAAATCATAAGCATTTATAATTTACCACACAATGCTTTTCATACGTGTACATTGTGGGAAGGCGGAACCAGGGTAGTGGATGTATCCGTGACCTCTCATCTTTCCTGTCTCCTGGGGGTGAGAACAGGTAAAGTCCAGTCTATTAGCAGTTTTCAAGTATACGCTATGTCATTATTAGCTGTATTCACAGGGATATGTGAGACAGCTCTTGTCCTTATTTTTCCTATCTAATTGAAATATTTTATTCTTTGACCCACATCTCCCCAACCTCCCAGCACCTGGTAACTACCCTTCCACTCTCTGCTTTCATGAGATTCACCTTCTAGATTCCATGATATGTGAGATCCTCCAGAATTTGTCTCTGTGCCTGGCTTATTTCATTTAACCTGGTATCCTCTAGGTTCAGCCACCTTGTCCCAAATGACAGGATTTCTTTCTTTGTAAGGCCATATAGTATACTATTGTGTGTGTGTGTGTGTGTGTGTGTGTGTGTGTGTATATATATATTATTCTATTATGTGTGTGTATATATATGTATGTGTGTATTCTATTATGTTTGTGTGTATTCTATCATGTGTGTTTGCATTCTATTATGTGTATTCTATTATGTGTGTGTGTGTATATATATGTATTTTGGAAATACATATGTATATACACACAATAGAATAATACACACACACACATATATATACACATATATATGTGTGTATATATACACATATATACACACACACATATATACACATAATATACACACACATATGTGTGTGTATATTATGTGTGTATATTATGTGTATATATACACACATATATATGTATATATGTGTGTGTATATTATGTGTATATATGTGTGTGTGTGTGTATTAGAATAATAGAATAATATATATGTGTATGTATATACGTGTATATATATGTGTGTGTGTATATTATTCTATTATGTGTATATACCGTATTTCCAAAATCTCTTCATTCATAGATGGGCACTATGGCTGATCCTTTGTCTTGGCTGTCCTGAACACTACGGCAATGAGCATGGAGTGTATATATCTCTTTGACATACCGATTCATTTCCTTCATATACATACCCAGTAGTAGAATTTATGGATCATCTGGTAGTTCTAGTTTTAATTTTTTGAGAAAATTCTATATTGTTTTCCGCATACTCGTGCTGGGTAGATTTCTAATTTGAATGAATTTGGGTATCCTCTTGTTTGCAAGTAAACAGAAATTTCGTGAATAATCTCTCTCTGTGTGTCTCTCTCTCTTTAATTGGTTCAATAATTTGTAAACCCTGGGGTGAAATATTTTCAGATTGGCAGTTTAAGGAACGTGAAGACAACTCGTATTTCCCAGTTGTTGCTTTGTTTTGTTCTGCAAACTAGGTGTCTGTGCTGTCAGCTCAGCACCAGCATCATGGGGGCGGTTATGGGCATGAAGATAATAGCCTTCTCTTAAAAGCAATGTTGATAGAAAACATACACCTTTAAAATGCACCGAGAAGGATAAATTATGCCGAGCAGGGAAACAATGGAGGGTATCTCCTTCTCAGCTTCCAGATTGGTTCAGTGTTTGTCATTTCCAGCCACCACAACCAAATGAATTCTATTCCACAGGTTGGTAAGTCCATCACTCTGTTTAGAGGGAGCTGGGGCTAAAATTGGATGGCAGCACGAAGCTGTTAAAGATAATAGACCTGCGTTCAAACCCACAAATGAATGGTGCAGCCCTCAGCTTGCTGCAGAGCACACGTCATCCTCTGTGGTCCATTTCTCAGACTTACAATGTGTTCACAGCTGCCTACACATTCTCTTTGGGGGCATTTGAGAGTATGCATGCCCCAGATCATGGGCATGGATCACAGGCATGTCTCCCTAGCCGGGAACTCACGTCCACATCCATTTCCTCGAACATCTATCAGAGGTCCCTCTTCGATTCAGCAGCCACCATCTGGTTTCCTCCTTCCCTGGGCCGTCTCATCTAGAGGCTATGCCCTGCGTGTGTGGACAGCAATTCCAGCAGATTTGTTTTAAGTAGTCACTGAGTTGGACATTTCTCCCTGGGGCTGAGAATTTTGCTTCAGACACAAAAGATATACACAGGAGACAGTCTCATGGCATTTTCTACCTTTTAAAGCTGGAGGTGAAAGCCAAGGTTGAACTAAGCAGATTGGGATAGAGCTACCAGCATCTAATTGATGGCTTTTGAGGGAATTGTGCAAGGGCTAACGTGTAAAGACTCTGGCGTAAAAACAGCTGCTTTCTCTTCTCTTTGCGTGGATGGGAAATTCACTGCCATTCCCTCTGGGGACATTAGAGCTCAGCATGTGAAGTGGCAGGTTCAAAAGTCATGATAATTTGTTAGTTGGCTTTTTGATGGAAATCGATAGAATTCCTGACCTTTAGTTAGCTGCCTCTGAATACCCCAGATTCCTGAAAACACTGGAAGTTTTCCCCCAAATATCTCTAGTTGCCGCATGGTGGGAACTGGGCCATACTGTCTTCTCTCCTCGTTGGGAGTGGCTGACAGATCCACTTTTTAGCATCTTCCTCTTGCTCGATCCTAGCTCCATCCTGCCCCTTGAGGAGAATGAGGGACACCGTCTTCCCAGCCACAGGCAGTCTCTGATCCTTCTAATTGCTCCCTGGCCCTGATGAGAGGAGATAGAGAAGAGAGCGGAGAGGGGCAGAGCCCTGGGGAGGTGATCATGAAATGAGTAGAGGACCCTTCGCTCCGCAGTGACATAGGCAATGAAATTGAAGGTCGGCACTTACCGCTATAGCCACTCTCCATGGAGCCCCTGAGGAGAGGTGCCCTGACTAGTCCCTGGCTCGCTCACCACTGCACATTCACACCGTGTGTGCTGCTTGGCTTTCTTCTTGGTTTCCCCAAATGGTAAGCTAGAAAGCAGAGGCTGTGCTTTCTAAGCCTCTTCTACCCTTGCATTTGGCCCACAGCTTGGCAGATAGACTTCAGCTAACTGTTGATGAAAAAATAAGTGATGTGGACTGTCCCTTTCTGAAGTTCAATTAGAGCAAATTACAGTTATGTGGTGACTTGGGAAAGCTGCTCCACATGTCAGGTGGGGTCACTTAGGAAAGAACTGTGGTGTACCAGAGCAGCAGACAGTGAAGCTGGACTTCCTGAGGCCTTCAGGAGACCAGCGGTGTATGCGGAACAGGCTTTTCATGCCCAGCATAATTATAATGTGTTACAAACTTTGAAAAGATAGACTAAGGTCCAAAAAAGAGAGATATGCTGGGCGACAAAAGGATCAAAGGAAACCATGGTTGGCAGAAGAGAAGGAGAAATATAGATACGAGATTATAAAAATCTGAATTTTGTAAATTCCCATCTGGTTTCAGGTATTAATATCTGAGTGATCTTAGGTTCTTTACCTCAGTGCAGAGCACAGGCCTCCCTGTTTCACTCACTTTAATTGAACTATAACCATGACTTCAAAGAAACTTTGGTCTACTTTAGTCAGCTTTAGCTGGTGCAACACAATTTCCCTAAGATGTTGCTCTTCAGACTCATTGGCTTTCACCCGTTTGATTGTCTGGTGATCTTTGAATTAATAGCAGAACACTGTTTTCAAAAGATAAATATATATGGGTGCCTGTAATCCTAGCACTCTGGGAGGCTGATGTGAGTGGATCATTGAGGTCAGGAGTTCGAGATCAGCCTGAACAAGAAGGAGACTCCATCTGTACTAAAAATACAGAAAAATTAGTCAGGTGTTGTGGCAGGTGCCTATAGTCTCAGCTACTCAGGAGGCTGAGGCAGGAGGGTTGCTTGAGCCCAGGAGTTTGAGGTTGCTGTGAGCTATGACACCAGAGCACTCTAGCCTGGGGCAAGACAGGGAGACTCTGTCTTAAACAAAGAAACAACACAAAAGGTAAACATATATGGGATATTTACTGGCTGAAGTTCCAACTAAGTAGAATGCAAATTCGAGTAGGGTCTGCATGGCTGGCGATGAGGTGGGTCCACCGGTAGAGCAAGTCTAACAAGTGAGTGAAGATCATTATATGTTGACAGATCAATCAGTCATTCAACAACCGATGGAAGTGTTGTTCCAGAGGCCTGGTACAGCCTGACTCAGTTAGTGCAAAGGGTTTGCAGGCACTTTCAGGGTGGCAGCTCCGGAGCTAAGGTGCTTTCAGGGTGGCAGCTCTGGAGCTAAGGCGTTTCTGCTGCACACTCCAGCACCATGCTCTTTTAAGCAAATCTAAGTCATGAGGAGAAACATCCAAAAACAAAGAGGAGAATTAAAAAACCAGCACACGGAAATGTGAACCTCAGGTCAGCAGTCTGGGGAAAATGTGAGCAGCTAGGGGGCAGCCCTGGGTCTCAGGGCCAACTGGGAAATTAATGCTGAATGAGGAGTCTCTCACTCATTCCCAATTGCTCTGACTCTCCTACGTGAAATCCTCAAGCTGGACGTCTCAGAGATTAATTTTTTGTTCATGGTGACATGTTTGAGGAAATATCAACACTCGGACAGCATCCTAGAATGAAAACACTGCATAAAATAAAACATGTCTGCTATTATCATCCTCAATTAAGTTCAAATATTAATGCTAGCAGCTAAAGAAATAAAGAGAAGTAAAATTTATTTCTTGTTTTGAAAGTGTTTATTGAACATGAAATATACAGACCTATGCACCGATTATTAGTAGAAAATAGAATATGGCACTATGCCGAAGGACCAATACATGTGGCCATATTGCTAATATTTAATGAGCACTTACTACGCAAGGTTCTGTTCTAAGTACTCTAAATATATCAATCGTTTTACAAAAATCCTGTGGATGTGGTGCTATCAATTACACAGTTGAGGAACTTGAGGCACAGGGAAATTAAAAAAGAAAAACTTGACCGTGTCAAAATTCATAGATTCAGATTCAATCTTCAGACAGATTGAACCGCCGTCTGGTTGCTGAGTTTCTACACATCCCAAAGCTGTCAAGAGAAGGATGGGAGATCAATCCCTCCTGAACCCACCAGGACCAGGTAGGGAATGATGCTCAGGACAATCCTGTAGAGCTAGATGCCTCCAGGGGATGGAGCCGTCTGGGTCACCTCTCACTCTTCCATGACTCCTGAGCAATCTGCTCAGTTCTCAGTTCTGGCATCTTGCTGTTTAGGCTGGCATTCATGCAGCTGTCCTTTATCTTGGCTGTCCCTGCACGGAGCATAGCGCCTATGATACAATGGCGCCCTCCAGAACTCCATGAATGAATGAATGAATGCCCAACTGGGATTTGGGATGAGCTTTGATTTTTCCTTGATGCCAATACTTGCCTTAACCTTTTCTTCATGAGACTTCATGGTAAGTCGCAATATTAAAACCATTTTAAATTGAGATTTTATAGATGGCATATTGTTTGGGGATTGGATTGGCCCTCCTCCCCAAACAAATGTAATTTCAAAGAGAATGACAAAATACCACATGGATGGGGTAAAATGGAAAATTATATCTGCATGACCTGCTGCGCTAACGAAAGGCAAGTGTGTATTTCGCTGGCTTGGATTTGCTTGTCTGCTGCCGGGATTCCCTTCCAGTGCTTCATTAGTGGTGATTTTGTAAACTATCCTTATGTTCAAGGTTTTTATTAGAAACGAATCCCTGTGTTAATGAGCCTTTGAGATTGCATTGGCACTGAGGAGCAGTGGCGCCTGACTGCACAGCCGCAAGAGCCAAGACGCAGCAAGTTCGACTGGGTCTCTCATGCTCTTGAGCCTCATACACACATTACATTTTCCATTCTTCTAATCTTTGCAATTATAATTATATTTTCTGTTATTGGCAATAACCCTCATGACAATTACTTACATCGTCACGTTGGCATTTTTATTTTCTTCTCAAAGCAAAGGCTAGCTTGGCACTTGTAATATTCAACAACCCCACTGCAAGTGCACTGGTTAGGATGCTCTGATAGGCTGGGGACACTGGAAAGGGTCACAGACACAGAACACCCTCTTGCAAAAGCAAGTGTGTGCTGAGGAGCAGAAACAACACTCACAAGGTCCTTGGTGACAAAGAAAGTCCTGATTGTATTTGGATGACTTATTGTTCTCTAGAACATGGGGCTCACATTTGTCTTTCTTCCTTTTGGGGGGGTTTCTAGGTACACGTGTGTGTGTTTGATTTGACAACATGTGATGTTATTATTCAGTTGTTGTAGGGAAAGAATGGGCCTTTAACAATAGAGAGGTGGTGGAAAGAGAAAATCAGAAAAGAGGAAATGTAATGGAACAGCTTCTAAGCTAGGAAGGGCTATAGATGGTGACAGCAGGTGTCAAAGAAATGGGATCTTGGGGCTGGCCAGGTCCCCGGGGACAAGGCTTTAGCTTGGATTGTGGAGGCAGGTATTTTGGGGAACTCAGCCAGAATCAGCTCAAGAGTGACCCTGTTGTACTGATCCCCTAGCTGTTCTTTAATTGTTATTTTGAACTATGAAGACAGAGTGCATTTAATTTTATTCTGTGTCACTTAAGAAAGAAACATATTGGTCCAGTGGCCTAAAAGGTAAATCTTCATTCATTAATTCCTAAAGAAAATTTATTGAAAAATACACAAACTTCCAAATTCCCTGCATAGAGTATTTCACTGAAGAGTTGTTCACGCCTGGTATGGAAGGTCAGTCAGAGCTTCTTTAGCCCAGGATGGCTGGGACCTCCCCTGAAGTGATTACATCAGAATCTTGGGGGTGGGGCAAGTGCATAAGAATTTTGGGAAAAACTCTGCTGCAAAGCCAGAGGTGAGCACCACTGCCCGTACATACACTTCACATAGAGAAGTGGAGATGCACAGACAAAATAGTGAGAGAAAATAACAAGGATGGGGGTCTTTTGGGGACCTACAAAGCCGTATATATACGTTGTGCTTGCTCAAGAGAATAATAAACTCTTACCAACCCCTAATGATAACCTTTCCCATGTCTCTAATTAGGGAAAAGGCAAAACAAAATTAGTTTCCATTTGTCTTCCCTTCTGGTTATGGAGCCTTAAACATTGTTCTGCCCTGAAGCTTCTTTGTAAATTCGTTTTGACACCCCCACCCCGATAATGTATTCAATTAGCAAATACTGAGCACCTTGTGTATTAGGCATGACACCAGCAGCACGGCAGGTGCTAGCTAGTCCTGTACTTCAGGGGTTCCTCTCTGGTGGCAGAGGCACCAAATAGTGCCCCCTCGAATCGTTTAAACACAAATGGGATAAATGTTCAGAGAGAAGAGCAGGATGCTAAGGAAAGGCAAGGCTCTGGATCTACTCCGGGTATTTAAGATATGGTCAGGAAGAGCCAGGGTGAGCATCCCAGGCTAAAGGAACAGTCTGTGCCAATGTCCACAGGTGATAAAAGCAACTTTATGTTCAGAGAATTCAAGAAGGGTAATGAAGCTGAGAGGTGTTGGGGAGACGTTGGTCCAAGGTTATAAACTTTCAGTTAGATAAGCGGGATAAGTTCCTAAAATCTATTGTACAACATGGTACACGTGTTTATTACGTCTATCTTCTGAGCTCAGTTTAGCTGTTCTACAATGTACACATATTTCAAAACATCACGTTGTACACGCAATTTTAAAATTAACGAGTAGAAATTGTACGTATTTTTACATTGTACAGCATGATGTTTCAAAACATACATACATTGTGGAATGGCTAAATTAAGCTAATTACATATGCATTACCTCACATACTGTCATTTTTTTGGTCAGAAAACTGAAAAACTATTATCAACAATTTCCAGCTACATCATACATTATTATTAATTATAGTCACCGTGTTGTATAATGCATTCTTGAACTTGGTCTTCCGGTGTAAACGAAATTTTGTATTCGGAACCAACATCTCTCTAAATCAACCTCTGCCCTCAGGCCTCTGCTGTCCTTCATTCTACTCTCTGCTTCTGTGAGTTGACTTTTTTTTATTTTAACAGCTACTGCTTTTCAAAAATTTTTTTTTTCTGAAAACTTTATTGTTGGGGTTTCATTGAGGGTACGAGATGTGTCACATACTGAGACCCCCACCCCCTCTCTCCTTCCCTCTCTCTGCTCTTCCTTTCTCCTACCCTCGCCCTCCCTCCTTCTCTCTCTCTCTACTCTCCCCTTTCCCCACCCCCCCACCATGTCATTAATTGTCATCAAATCAAGATTGAATACATAGGATTCATGCTTCTCCGTTCTTGTGATGCCTTACTAAGAATAATGTGTTCCACTTTATTAATAATGTGTTGTTCCACACATTATTCTTCAATCCAGGTTAATACAAAGGCTGTATAGTCTCCATTTTTCTTAATGGCTGAATAGTATTCCATAGTGTACATATACCACAGTTGTTAATCCATTCCTAGGTTGAGGGGCATTCAGGCTCTTTCTACGTTTTGGCGATTATAAATTGAGCTGCGATAAACAGTCTAATATAAGTGTCCCTATGATAAAAGTTTTCTTTCCTTCTGGATAGATGCCCAATAATAGGATGGCAGGATCAAATGGGAGGTCTAGCTTGAGTTCTTTGAGGTTTCTCCATACTTCCTTCCAAAAAGGTAGTATTAGTTTGCAGTCCCACCAGCAGTGTAAAAGTGTTCCTTTCTCTCCACATCCACACCAGCATATGCAGTTTAGAGATTTTGTGATGTGGGCCATTCTCGCTGGGGTTAGATGATATCTCAGGGTGGTTTTAATTTGCATTTCTCTGATAATTAAGGATGATGAGCATTTTTTCATGTTTGCTAGCCATTCACAGTCATCTTGAGAGAAGGTTCTGTTCATCTCTCTTCCCCTTTGATATATAGGATTATTAACTTTTTTTTATTAACTTTTTTCATATGGATTAATTTAAGTTCTCTGTAAATCCTATTTATTAAGCTTTCGTCTGATTCAAAATATGCAAATATCCTTTCCCAGTGTGGTGTCTATTTGCTTTGGTTGTTGTCTCCTTAGCTGTACAGAAGCTTTTCAGTTTAATTAAGTCCCATTTGTTTATTTTTGTTGTTATCGCAATTGCCATGGCAGTCTTCTTCATAAAGTCTTTCACCAGGCTGATATCTTCCAGTGTTTTTCCTATGCTTTCTTTGAGGATTTTTATCACTTCATGCCTTAAATTTAAGTCCTTTATTCATCTTGAATCAATTTTTGTGAGTGGAGAGAGGTGTGGGTCCAGTTTCAGTTTTTTGCATGTGGATATCCAGTTCTCCCAATACCATTTATTGAATAGGAAGTCTTTCCCCCAGTGTATGTTCTTGTTTGGTTTATCAAAGATTAGGTGGTTGTAAGTTGTAAGTTTCATTTCCTGGTTTTCTATTTGATTCCAAATGTGTATGTCTCTATTTTTGTGCCAGTACCATGCTGTCTTGACCACTATGGCCTTGTTTTTATTACTAAGAACTGCCTTATTTATAGGGGTTTTTCCTGGTTCCATACAAAACACAGAATCCTTTTTTCCAAGTTTTGAAAGTACGATTTTGGTACTTTAATAGGGATGGTGTTGAATTGGTAGATTGCTTTGGAAAATATAGACACTTTAACAATGTTGATTCATCCCAGCCACAAGCATGGTATGTTCTTCCATTTGTTAATATCCTCTGCTATTTCCTTTCTTAGGGTTTCATAATTTTCTTTATAGAGGTCCTTCACCTCTTTTGTTAGTAATGTTCCTATGTATTTCATTTTCTTTGAGCTATGGTGAAGGAAGTTGTGTCCTTAATTAGCCTCTCATCTTGGTGATTGTTGGCGTATACAAAGGCAACTGATTGTGGACATTGATTTTTATACCCTGAGACATTACTGTATTTTTTGATGACTTCCAGGAGTCTTGTGGTTGAGTCTTTGGTGTTCTCTAAGTGTAAGGTCATATCATCAGCAAAGTGGGAGAGTTTGACCTCTGCTCCCATTTGGATACCCTTTATTTCGTTCTCTTGCCTAATTGTATTATCTAGAATTTCCAGCACTATGTTGAATAGTAATGGTGACAGAGGACAACTTGTCTGGTTCTAGTTCTAAGTGGAAAAACTTTCAGTTTAGCTCCATTCAGTAAAATATTAGCTATGAGCTTGTCATAGACAGCTTCAATCAGTTTAAGAAATGTGCCACCTATGCCTATACTCTTCAGTGTTCTAATTAGAAAAGGATGATAGATTTTATCAAATGCTCTTTCTGCATCTATTGAGAGGATCATATGGTCTTTGTTTTTGGTTCTGTTGATATGGCGAATAATGCTTACAGACTTGCGTATGTTAAACCAGACTTGCATCCCTGGGATGAAACCTACTTGATCATGATGTATGCCTTTTTTGATGATAAGTTGTAACCTATTGGCTCGGGTTTTGTTGAGAATTTTTGCATCTATATTCATTAGTGAAATTGGTCTGAAGTTCTCCTTTTTAGTTGGGTCTTTTCTTGGTTTTCGTATCAGGGTGATGTTTGCTTCACAGAACATGTTGGGGGAAGATTCCTTCCTCCTCAAGTTTTTGGAATGATTTCTGCAGTATAGGAATAAGCTCTTCTTTGAAGGTTTGATAGAATTCTGGGGTGAAGCCATCTGGACCAGGGAATTTTTTTTTGTTGGGAGACTTTTAATTGTTTCTTTGATGTCAGTTAAAAGAAATCAGCCTGTTCAGGAGATCTATTTCTTCCAGGATAAGTGTAGGGAGAGGGTGTAATTCCAAATATTGATTCATTTCCTTCACATTGTCAAATTTCTAGACATAGAGTTTCTGGTAATATTCGGAGATAGTCTCTTGTATCTCTGTGGCATCAGTTGTTGTTTCCCCTTTATCATTTCTCATTGAAGTTATTACAGATTTTACTTTTTTATTTCTAGTTAGTCTGGCCAAAGGTTTAGCCATTTTATTTATTTTTTCAAAAAACTGACTCCTTATTTCATTAATTTTCTCAATGATTCTTTTGTTTTCAATTTCACTAATCTCTGATTTAATTTTGGCTATTTCTTTTCTTCTGCTGGGTTTAAGGCTTAGATTGTTCCTCTTTTACCAATTCCATAAGATGGCTTGTGAGTTTTTTGATGTGCTCTCTTTCTGTTTTTTGAATGTAGGCTTCTAAAGTGATAAATTTTCCTCTCAGGGCTGCTTTTGCTGTAAGCCACAGGTTTTGGTAGCTTGTGTCTTCATTGTTGTTATGCTCAAGGAAATTAATGATTTCATTTTTTATTTCTTCCTGCACTCATCTATCATTCAGCATAAGGTTGTTTAATTTCCATGCCTTTGTGTAGATTTGAACGTTTTCATTGGAGTCAAATTTCACCTTTAGTGCCTTGTGGTCTGAAAAGATGCAAGGTAAAATTTTAATTCTTTTGATTCTGTTGAGGTTTGTTTTGTGTCCTAGGATATGATCAATTTTAGAGAATGTTCCATGGGGCCATGAGAAGAATGTATATTCTTTATCTTTGGGATGGAGTGTTCTATATATGTCTATCAAGCACAGTTGTTCTAGGGTCTCGTTTAGTCTCTTATATCTTTGTTTAATTTCTGTTTAGAGGATCTGCCCAGCTCTGTGAGTGGAGTGTTAAAATCCCCTGTTATTATGGTGTTGTAGGATACCATATTGCTCAGGCTAAGTAAAGTCTATTTCAATAATCTGGAACATTTAAGTTGGGTGCATAAATATTTAGAATTGAAATGTCTTCTTGTTGTATTTTTCCCTTGACCAATATGAAGTGACCATCTTTGTCTTTTTTGACTTTAGTTGCTTTCAATCCACATGTATCTGAAAATAAGATTGCAATCCCTCTTTTCTTCTGGATTCTGTTTGCCTGAAAAATTGTCTTCCAACCCTTAACTCTGAGCTTTAATTTGTCTTTTGGGACTAAGCGTGTTTCCTGCAATCAACAAATGGATGACTTGTGTCTTTTAATCCAATCAGCTAATCCATGCCTCTTCAGTGGGGAGTTCAAGCCATTAACATTTATTGAAATAATTGATAAGTGTGGCAACATTCTATTCATCTTATTTTGTAAATATCCATTGCTTAGTTTTGTCTTTTGCATCATTGTGAAAGCTAGGTTCTGTCCTTTAATTTCTGGGTGCTTACTTTACTGGTGGTCCCTTGTGCTGATGGTCAGTGTGTAGAACAGGTTGAATTATTTCCTATAGAGCTGGTCTTTTTGTGACAAATATCCTAAATGTTTGCATATCAGTAAAAGATTTGATTTCTCCATCAATTTTAAAGTTTAGTTTAGTGGGATATAGAATTCTGGGCTGAAAGTTGTTCTCTTTAAATAGATTAAAGGTGGATGACCATTGTCTTCTGGCTTGAAAAGTTTGATTAGAGAAGTCTGTGGTCACTCTGATGGATTTGCCTCTATAGATCATCTGGTGCTTACTCCTGGCAGCTTGCAAAATTTTTTCTTTTGTCTTGATTTTGGACAGGTACATCACAATGTGTTTTGGAGAAGTTCTGTTAGGGTTGAGGCAACCTGGGGTCTAATATCCCTCTGAAAAGAACGTATCAGAATCTTTGGTGATATCTGGGAAACTTTAATTTATAATATTCTCTAGTACGTCTTCCATTCTGGGGCCTTCTTCTTCCCTTCTGGGATACCTACAACTCGTATGTTTGTACACTTCACGAAGTCCCATAATTCTGTCAGTGAATGTTCTGCTTTCTCTCTCTCCTTTTCTGCCTCTTTAACTATCTGAGTTATCTCAAGAGCTTTGTCCTCTACCTCTGACATTCTTTCTTCTAAATGGTCTAATCTGTTGTTGATACTTTCTATTGAATCTTTAAGTTCCCTAATTGACTGCTTCAGTTCCTTCAGCTATATCCTTTCTATGTTCTTCATATCATTAATCTTTTATTTGATTCTGTTTTTGGATTTCCTTTTGGTTATTTTCCACTTTCTCAGCAATTTCCTTCAATGTTTTCATCATCTGTATTTTAAATTCCCCTCTGTCATTCATTTCTAGCATTTCTTTATAGGTGGAATCCTCTGCAGTAGCTACCTCTTGGTCCCTTGGGGGGGTTGTTTTCTCTGGACTGGCATTTCACGTTGCCAGGATTTTTCTGCTGATTCTTCCTCATGAGTGTTTTCTTTTATCTGTTTCCTAGCCCGAATTTTCCTTTCACTTCCCCTAGCTCTTTAAGTTACTGTGCCTCTAGCCTAAGGTTTTGATGAGTCCTTTTGGTACCAGAAGGATGAGAAGACTGAAGAGCAAGAGGGGGAAAAAAGATTTTAAAAAGAAGAAAAAAATGCAAGGAGAGGGGATGAGTAAAAGGGAATATTGACAAAAAGATGAGAGACTCAGAAAGAGGGAGACATGAGTAATAGAGGCTACTTTGACCCAACATTAAAAATCCCCAACCTCTTGGGGTGCTGGGTTGGTTGCTTCCCTTGAGGTCAGCAGCTCTTTGCCTATTCAGACACAGTACCCCACCTCCACCAAGTAGAGGGGAAAAGACAAAAATACTATAAATCAAAGCAAAACAAACAAACAAAAATCCTCACAGGATAAAATGGGGGGGGGGGGGAAACAAATAATAGGGGCATAAACACAAGCAAAAATGAAGTTCTAATTTTTAAAGAAAGCAACAATGGAAAATTGTATTTAAAATAGAAAAATGAGTATAGAAGGCAAATCCATAGGGC
>CAUYRH010067667.1:0-14037 GCA_963574655.1 Perodicticus potto
GCATTCATTCGTTTCCTGGCCAAGGAACCCATACACCTATATATACCCTGAGGCTAGAGGCCTAGAGGAGGAGACGGGGAAAGACCGGGAGAGGAACGGAGAGAGCTTCTCTCTCTCTACTTGAAATCTCTCCCACTACCAGGAGCTTTGGTGTTTTCTGTATTCTTTTCTGTAAATCAATTCTGTCTTATCACAGACGGGTGGTGGGGGGGAATAATGTAATGAAGAATAATAAAATACATGTATTTAAAAAAAAAAAAAAAAAAAGATCAAGACAATATGAAATTGACTTCACTGATTTTGAATAGGGTCAAATAATTGGCTGGGTGCGGTGGCTCACGCCTGTAATCCTAGTACTCTGGGAGGCCAAAGCAGGTGGATTGCTTGAGTTCACGAGTTCAAGACCAGCCTGAACAAAATCGAGACCCACCCCATCTCTACTAAAAATAGGAAAACTGAAGCAAGAGAATCGCTTGAGCCCGAGTTGGAGGTTGCTGTAAGCTGTGATGCCATGGCAATCTACCCAGAGCAACAGCTTGAGACCTGTCTTAAAAAAAAAAGTTCAAGGCTCAGCGCCTATGGCTCAAGCAGCTAAGGCACCAGCTACATACACCTGAGCTGGCTGGTTCGAATCCAACCCAGGCCCACCTAACAACAATGACAGCTTCAACCAAAAATAGCTGGGCGTTGTGGTGGGTGCCCTGTAGTCCCAGCTACTTGGGAGGTGGAGGTAGGAGAATTGCTTGAGCCCAGGTTGCTGTGAGCTGTGATGCCACAGCACTCTACCCAGGGTGACAGCTTGAGGCACTGTCTAAAAAAAAAAAAAAAAAAAAAAAAAGGACAAATAATAATCAGGAACTCAATGCAGGTGTGGTTACCCACCTCTAGGATGACTCTAGTGATCTCCTCCTCCTGGAGTTCCTGCCCTGTAGAGTCCTCCCACAGCAAAGAGATGGTCTGTGTAACCGATAAGAGATTGTGGTAATGTAAGTATGTGATTTCCAAAGCTAAATCATAAAAATCATTGCACCATCCACATTGCGCTTGCTTGAATCACTCAGTCTGGGGGAAACCAGCTGCCCTCACAAGAGGTATGATCTTGTCAGTCATGTGAGGGAGCCCTTGAGGGAGGAGAGCCTCCCGCCTAAATTAGGCCTTCGCATGAGACTAGAACTTCACTAGAGACTCAAGCCAGAACCACCAGGCTAAGCCACTCTCAAGTTCCTGATGCACAGAATCTGTGTGATTAAGCTGCGATGTTTAGGGGTAATTTGGTGTACAGCATTAGATAACTACTAATAATAAGTGATCAGTGAACAAGGGGCATGTAGGAGCCACAGCTGCTTACTGACTCCGCAACCACACCACCAGTCATCCTGCATCTGGAACCTCCTTGGTCTGTAGCTCATGTCCACTTGGTTCAGTAACAGCACTCCCACCCCCAGGAGAAGATGTTGACTCACTCTTGTCAGTCATTGGCCATCCCATTCGCCTTGCTGGCAAGTGGTTTAAGAACAACCATTTACTTGAAGTCTAGTCTAGAAGCGTGAGAATGCTGTTGTTTTCAAGCTTTCAATATTTTTCTAATTCATCATTTGGGGAGGACACTTCTTGTTCCAACAAAAAAGATTTCAGGGAGTGTTTTGGCCCAAGGAAAAACCAAAATTCTATTCTGATATGATGTCTGAAGAATAAGAAGCAAAAATTCCTGCAAATGAATGTAAACTTTGTCTTTATTGTGGGCAGAATTATATCTCTAGTGGTCGAGTGTGAAGTGAATCTTTTTTTTCCCCCCTTATACTTGGCTTCACAGAAGGAAGTGAAGTCTGGCTCCAGGCTTGGGGGATGTACGAAAAATACTCCTAGCTTCTTTTCAGCACTGAGGAAGGATACTAGATAACCCAGGGGACGGGAGGAGCATGACCCTGGAGCATTAACATCTGCAGTATACAACTGTGATTTTGTTTTTTTTTTTTTGTAGAGACAGAGTCTCACTCTATCGCCCTCGGTAGAGTGCTGTGGAGTCACAGCTCACAGCAACTTCCAACTCCTGGGCTTAGACGATTCTCTTGCCTCAGCCTCCCAAGTAGCTGGGACTACAGGCACCCGCCACAGCGCCCGGCTAATTTTTGATGCAGTTCGGCCGGGGCCGGGTTTGAACCCACAGCCCTTGGTATATGGGGCCGGTGCCCTATTCGCTGAGCCACAGGCGTCGCCCTACAACTGTGATTTTGTGACACTGCAGATTCTTTTCTTTCCCCTTATGTCTGGTTGTATTAAGGAAAAAGCCAGGTCCCTGAAGCAGTGCAGAGTGTAGCAACAGCCCAGAGAAGCCAAGTAAAGTATGGCAACAGGTCAGGGCAGACTCTCCTGAAGTACTTAGCTGGTTGAGAAACAAGAGACTACAGCCACAAATTTGTGGAAATTGTAAACATTCTTCAGAAACTCCCATGGGTGGTGCCTGTGGCTGAAGGAGTAGGGCTCCGGCCCCAAATACCAGAGGTGGGGGGTTCAAACCTGGCCCCAGCCAAAAACTGCAAAAAAAAAAAAACCTTCCACTTAACCATTACTTTAGGGCGGTGCCCGTGGCTGAAAGAGTAAGGCGCCGGCCCCATATACCAGAGGTGGTGGGTTCAAACCCGGCCCCGACCAAAAAAAACTACAAAAAAAAAAAAAAGAAAGAAAGAAACTCCCAAAAATATCAGCAAGGGGAAACTGTTACGTGAACTTCCTTGAGGCAGTCACGCACGATACACCCTGGACTATTGTTATACGTGCTTGAAAGGAAAGGGGGTCCCTTAAAGACAGGATCTCACAGACTGCTGAGTGACACCCTCCTGCTCCTTCCTGCCTACATTAAAATTGGTCACTCCCCTGCCACAGCACTCTACCCAGGTCGACAGCTTGAGACTCTGTCTCAAAAAAAAAAAAAAAGTGGTGGCGCCTGTGGCTCAGTGGGCAGGGCGCCAGCCCCATATACCGAAGGTGGCGGGTTCAAACCCGGCCCAGGGCACCTGTAGTCCCAGCTACTCGGGAGGCTGAGGCAAGAGTAATCGCCTAAGCCCAGGAGTTGGAAGTTGCTGTGAGCTGTGTGACGCCACGGCACTCTACCGAGGGCGAAAAAGTGAGACTCTGTCTCTACCAAAAAAAAAAAGAAGAGTCCTTTTCTGAATGGTGATGTGCAGGCCTCACTGCAGACCTAGCATTTGGTATTTGTTGAAAACTCTTCAGCCCCATCTTCCCACCTGCTTCTTGCACATCAGTTCTGCTGGTCCCCTTTCTTGTCCTCAGATATGCACTAAGCCTCCTGCACCATTTTCCGCTGCTCCACATTTTGCAAAGCTGCCTTCGCTCACCTTTCAGGGCTCGTGTAGCCGCTTCCCTGAAAGCCTCTCCTGACCTTCTGACCGTGGGTGGGCTCCCAAACCCCTCTTATTCTACTCGGGAGTCTCCTACAGTTCCTGTTGGTATGTGATGACTGTGTACTATCAGATAAAGAATCAGAGCCAAGCTGTTTCAATGGAAAGAGTCTTAGTATAAAACAGAAAGAGCAATAGGATTTCAGGAAGACAGATAATTCCAGTTGGGACAGTCAAGGAAGGTTTTATGGAATCTTTGAATGAGGTCTTGGCATTAGGTAGGATTTCATTTGTTGAGGTGGAAGTGTTGGCATTTTAGAAAGAGGGACCAGCTTGAGTGAAAGAAGAAAGAAAATGGCAGGGTGCATGTTGAAAAAGGAAAGTATTTGGTTAGCAGATAAGCAAAACAGTGGTGCAGAGGTGTCCAACCTTTTTTTTTTTTGCTCTGCCACACTTTGTAAGAATAAGAGTAGTCTTGGGCCACACAGTAAATACACAAACGCTAATGACATCCGATTAGCAAAAAAAGCAAAAAAGGTCCCTGCGTACTTTTCATGGTATCCAACACCACAGACAGGGACAAAAAGTCCTCACAAAATCAGCATGCAGCCATGGGCTGCAGGCTGGACACCCCTAACTAATCTAACTAGATATAGCAGGAAATAGAGGGTCCACCTGAAAATAGCTACAACAGGTGTTATGGAGTAATTCCAGCTTGGGTGGAAAAAGATACAATTGCAAGACTGGAATAGCAGCTTGTTCTAGGCAGAAAAAGAAGAAGTGAAAGACCTTTGTGGGGACAGCAAATTAACTTTTTTTCTTTTTTTTTTGAGACGGAGTCTCTCTCTTTTTTTTTTTTTGTAGAGACAGAGTCTCACTTTATCGCCCTCGGTAGAGTGCCATGGCGTCACACAGCTCACAGCAACCTCCAATTCCTGGGCTTAGGCGATTCTCTTGCCTCAGTCTCCCGAGTGGCTGGGACTACAGGCGCCCGCCACAACGCCCGGCTATTTTTTTGTTGCAAAAAATTGGGGTTGCGTTTGAACCCGCCATCCTCGGTACATGGGGCTGGCGCCCTACCCACTGAGCTGGCACCTCCCTGGAGTCTCGTTTTGTCCCCCTCGGTGGAGTGCTGAGGCATCACAGCTCCCAACAACTTCAAACTCCTGGGCTTAAGTATTTCTCTTGCCTCCGCCTCCCAAGTAGCTGGGAATACAGGCGCCCGCCGCAACACCCGGCTATTTTTAGAGACAAGGTCTCGCTCAGGCTCAGGCTGGTCTGGAACTTGTGAGTTTAAGGTTGAGCTCCACCCACCTCGGCTTCCCGGAGTGCTGGGATTACAGGCGTGAGCTACCGCGCCCCGCCCTCAAGTAAATTAACTTTTACTGATGAGCAAGCAAGCCTCCTGAAGTAGAAAGGTAAAAGCATAAATTGCTTGGCCAACCACAACCGCGTGGGAGCGCTGCAGGCTTCATTACTAAAACCAAAGTCCGTCCCAGGAGCTCCTTCTTCTGGCAAAAATAAGCACTAAACACTAAGATAGCCAACTCCTTTAATTAAAAGGCACTTGGAGGCGAACCTTACTAAATGCAGAATACAAATGTCTTCATATATTAACTGAGAAAATGCCAGGAAGGCTATGTTAATCAGTTTGATGAAAATAGTTCAGATTGTATATGTAACCAACACATTGTACCCCTTGATCGCACTATTGCACACAGCTATGATTTAATAATAAAGACAATAAAAAAAGAAAAAAAAATAAATAAATAAAACACCACACACACAAAAATACAAAGATAAAGACATAATTCTTGAAAGCAACTAAGAGAAAAACAGCACATTACATATAGGAGAAGTACAACTTAAATTACTGTTATCTTCAGAAACTATGGAAAACAGAGAGGAGAACATCTAAGAGAGGAGAACATCTAAGAAGATGAAGAAAAATAGAGACTTGCAACCAATAATTTTATATGCAGCAAAAATATCCTTTGACAATGAGGGCACAAAATAAGTAAATAAATAAGAAAACTCATTGCCAGAAGACCTGTCATATAATAAAGTATGTTCTTTACTCTGAGGGGAGCTACCAGATCATATCTTCAGGTAGGAGTGAAACATTAAATATAAATAGAAACATTAAGGAAATTTAAAAATGCTGTTTTTTTAAATTTCTTTAGAAAACATAGGACTGTTTAAAATAAATATTAAAACATTTTCTCATGGATTTATAATCTATGCAGACTTAAATACATAACCCCTATAAGCATAAAAGTTAGAGTAGATAAATCAACCTATATTGTTGCAGATTCTACATTTTAAATAAAATAGTACATGTTAACTGTAAGTAGACTGAGAAGAGTTAATAATACATGAGGCCTGACAATTAAGTTCGCTAACTGATCCTAGAAAAAGTGCTACATACCTCATTGCTGAATATCACAACTGCACCTTGAAGTACTCCCCTTGGGAAGCTATGCACCAATGCCAGTGCCGATTCCACTCTAGGAAGCAATTTTTAAACTCTTTTTCTGGAATGGCCATCAGAGCTATGGTTGTGGGCACACAAAACATGCAACAAAAGTAATGAATGCCACTCAGCAAGACACTGCCACACTTCAATGTGAACATAACCATGAGACACTGATATACAAATGTTATGAAACTTTATTGAGTTGTTTGTTTAGTGTTGCCAACATAAGCACACAGCGGCCAGTTTGTAAACTTAATTATTGAACTTCACATGATGACAGGTCTGCTGATCATTCCAGAAAAAGAGTTCCAAAATTGCTTTCAAGGTTGGAGTAGGCACTAGCATGAGTGCATTGCTTCCCAAGGTGAATACTTCAAAGGAGACCATAGTGATAACCAGCAACAAGTTTGTAGCACTTTTGCTATGGTGAATTCACAAACTTAAATGTCAGACCTCTTGTATTCTAATCCCTAAAGTAACCAATAAAATAATGCAAACAGCTTAAAAGTCAATACATAAATTGAAGTGAAATTCCAAATCTTATTCAAATAATTCAAAAGAAAGAATAGGAATCTCCCCGCCAAAAACCAACCAAGAAATCAAATATAAATAATAAAGTGATAGACCTAAATCCAGTCATACCACCAATTGTAATAAATGCAAGTTGACTTAATGCTCCAATTAAAAGGCAGAGATTATCAGAATAGACTTTAAAAAAAGAAACCACTACATGCTATCTACATGAGAAAGACTTTAAATGTAATAACACAGGTTAAAAGCTTATAGATAGAAAAAGATATGCACTAGAAAGCTAGAGTGATCATATTAATATCAGGTAAAATAGACTTCAAAGAAAGAGTATTACCAACAACAAAAAGGGATATTTCACAGTAATTGAAGTCTCAACTCACCTGGAAGCTATAATAATATATATAATAATACATAATAATATATAATATGTAGGTGTTCAAAAACAAAATTCAAAATACATGAAGCAAAGTGATGGAATTAAAGGGTGAAATAAATAAATAAATAATTCCACAATCATAAGTTGGAGACTTTAATATTCCCTGTATTGGCAATTGATGAATAACTAACATTAAAAAAAAAGGTAAGGTCATACATAATCTGATCAATAGTATTAAATAACTTAGCCAGAGTAATATTTATAGATTACTATATCTAATCACCTAAAGTGCTGGTAATGATTTATTTCCTGATTTTAGTATTGATAGCATAAGTGTGTTCACTTTGTTAAAAATCATTGAGTTGTACAGTTATCATTTGCACTTGCAAACATGTTATAATTTGATTTTTTAAAACTCTGTACATTGGCAGCAATGTACAGAACTAATTAGTAGAAAATAACACTGAGGGTAGGAAGGCCAGTAGGAATTTTATTTCAACAGGTCATGTGAAGGATGAGGGAATGGGATCTGTGCAGATACCATCGGGGTAAGGACTGATGATATATTTTAACCCATTAAATGTGGGCAGTATGCGCAAGTACAGAACCAAAGATGGCCTTGGATAGTCGAGAGAGCTGTGCAAGATTTGTGCTGTTCCTTAATTCAGTGGATGCAAGAGGAAGAGCAGAATGAGCAGTGGTATGGGTCGCTTTATAAAAGTCGTTTATTAACTCTATTCACGCCTTAGTTTCATTGTCATCAGGCCCACTCTGCTATCTATAACACTTTTCTGCCAAGTTTTTAGACATTAAATACAGAATAAAAGATTAAAATGCGTTTTGGGGTTGAATGATAATGTGTGAGAGAATCCGATTACCTTATTCTTACTATCATTTATTAATTAATACTTGTCCATGTCTTTCATGATACTTTAATATAACTTATTTCTACCAGTCATGCAACAATTAAAGATTTACTTATGAGCAATATTACATACAAAGAAAGTGAGAAGAAAATGTGAAGGCAAACAAAAAATTTTATCTCTTGAGCAGGGCCTGTGGCTCAAAGGAGTAGGGTGCTGGCCTCATATACTGGAGGTGGTGGGTTTTGGCCCTGGCCAAAAAAACTGCAAAAAAAAAAAAAAAAAATTATATCTTTAGATTCTTTCCTAAATCATTGAACTAAGAATGTATTCAAAGGATGATTTCTTGGAAATGGCTAGTAGAGTGAATAATTTTTTTTTAATATAAATAGAAAAACAACAACAAATAGAGCTTAAGAATAAAATTTATTGTTTTAAGTCACTTTCTGGTTCTTAAATTCCATCTTCCTAATAGAAAATGTATAGAAAGATTATCATCTCATAAGCATGAATCATCTGAAATATTTAAAATAATAAATAAGTAGAAACTATTATAGTAATGAAAGCCTTGGGGTTAGGTTTGTTCTTCATTCTATAAAATAGTTTATTTTAAGAATCTTTTCTCCCAGTAGTGAGTGCCATGTTTGTTTGTTTGTAAAGATTTTAATAAATTACTGGTAATCTATTTTTTAGAACACTTCCCAAAGGCATAATTTCTTAAACTCTGAAAATAGCTTATAACAATTCACAGAAATGTAGACCCCCAAGACAAAAGTGTAAAAATATATTAGCAAGAACTACAAGGACATTCCCAGCAGATAGTGCTTTTGAATAGAGAAACAGAAGCTTCTTTCACAAAGAACTGAGGGGATCTATTTGTGATTTCATATACACATTTTGAAAGCTCCCAATTGTGGTTTCAGTATCAAAATAATGAAGTGTCAATGGCATTTCTCCTCACAGTAAAGAATTAATTAAACAAGCTCTATAATGATCTGGCTTTTGATAGTGTTATTTCTGACATGAGACCCTTTTACCTTGGTTCTGAATTACATGAATCCTTATGAATGCTTTGTTATAAATACTCATCTTGCTTCCTCATGTGTGATATGAGTTTCTATGTTCATAGGATGACAATTATCATCTTTTCTCCTTTCAGAGAATTTGTATAGCCTCTTTGAAAAGGGAAGCTCAAAGCATTTTGCAAATACACCATTTACCCCAGCCAATATGAATCACTGCCCTTATTTTAGATTAGAAGAATAGCAATACCACCTTCCAAACAAATTGCCAGGCAGAGGGAACTATTAAATCATACATAAAGATAAGCTACAAGGACATCAAGAGGGCTAAATTCTTCTAATCAAATAATCAACGAATCAAGTAATTTTTCCATTATCAAATATGCCTTGCTTTATGCAATGAATGAGTTGCTTTAAAGATTCTAAGTAAGTTGTTTTGAGTCTAATCAAACGTTAACGCTAAATGTTAATTCTAAAGACTGAGTTCATAGCAATAAATCCTTTTGATTACAGTCATTGAGTTTTCAAAGAGTAGTATAAAATATTTGCTACATCTTTCAAGGAAAATTACTTTGAATATGCATATGTATATGAATACATTTGTAACTTACCTGAAACGTTGTACAAGAGTCACCATATCTAATAGTTATAGGGCCAGACAGGAAACATAACCAGATAGAATGAGGCTGAGTGTAGGGCAATAAAAGCAATGGGGGGCTGTGGGGACACACATGCAAAGGCTTGTCCCAACTAAAGGGACAACTAACTGCTGCTTAGCTCTCAAACAGTCTGTGCATGATATTTGAGAGGACAAGCCCATTTCCCCTTATCTTCTGAGTTTTTAAGGCATGATGGAAACCCACTAATTTATGTAAAATTTCTGGATATTGTAATTAAAAATCTTCCAAAATCACTGCACAGACCAAATAGGCAAGGCATGCTGACAAGATTTGAACTGTAGGACACCAAATTTTGATCTCCATATAGTAACATAGTGTGAAAAAATGCAGCCACGCAGAAGGTCACCCTTAAGATCATGACACTGAAAGGAAATCCCAAGATATTATTGGCCCCAATCTTCTATTCAGGAAGGTCTACATCAAAACTTACTTGGTCAATGAACATTTACTATAATTATCAACTTATGCCAGACATTAAGATAGGTGACAGTGCTATGACACTGAACAGGATTCAATTCTTCTTTTGAGTAAATTCGAGAACAGGAATCATCCTATCCCACAGCTTTTGTTTCCAAGTGGAATGGTGGGTCTCTCTTAGCATAATACTTCTAGCTTCTCCTTCCATTCCCTCACTCTTCTCTCTCGGATGAATAGGAGTGACTTCCTTGGTTGGAGAGTTTTTTAGATGCATGACCTAGAAGTGTGTAAGTTAGTGCTATAATCTGAATGTTTGTGTCTCCCCAAAATTCATGTGTTGAAACCTAATCCCCAATATGATCATATTTGGAAGTGAGGTCTAGGGAAGTGATTAGGCCACGAGTGTGGAGCCCTCATGAGGGGGATTTGTGCTGTAATGAAAGAGGCTCCAGGAGAAGCCTTGCCCCTTCCTCTATACAAAGACACTGGGAGATGGTGCCCTCTATGAATCAGGAACCAAATCTGTTGGAGTCTTGATCCTGGGATTCTCAACCTCCAGAACTACGAAAAAGAAATTTCTGTTGTGAGCCACCAGTCCATGGTATTTTGTTTTAGCATTCCATTCAGGTTAAGAAAGTTAGCTCCTCCTTCTCCATATTTGGGGCTTCAACTGCCCTCTGTCATCATCTGCTCTTGGCTGAATCATCCATGACATTTTGAAAAATAACGTCTAGGAAGAGTTCTAGGAAGAGTTTGTTGTATTTGTCCTCACCTAAGCCATGCCCTTCAATGTAGCTTTGAAGATTAAAAATTGAGAACAGAAACGTTTAACTCCTTTGTCTTCTCTTCTTTATGGTTCTAAGCAGAGGTGAAATAGAAGGATGTTGGTTGCTGAGTTTTATCAGAATCTCAACAATTTTTCTAGAATATAAATGATAGTGGCAATGCTGATTATTGTGGTAGGGGAAGTATATTATGTTACAAGAACACACAGGAGAGGGATTTTAACCAGAACTCAGAGAGTCAGAAAAGGCTTGTTGCAAGAGCCAGCAAGTTCTAAAGAGTCCTGTAAACCATAGGAAAGAATGTGGCTTTCTGAAGAAGATAAGGGGTATTTCTGAAGAGTTTTAGTTGAAAAGTCACATGATCCGATTTGCAGTTTGGCTTGTCTGTTTAAGTTGTTACAACAAAAATGCCATAAACCAATGTAAGCTAAAAATTTGTACCTGCATATTAATTTGAAATTAAAAAAATAAGACAGAATGAAACAAAATCCAAGAAAAGTGGACATCATCCCAAGATCCTGAACTTGCAGTAAAGCAGGTACTTCAGGGTTATTATACTTCAGGGAGAAAGGACATTTCAGTGGACCATTCCACTAGTAGACCATGGGAGACCATTTACCTGAGAATTTTATTTATGAAAGTAAAAATATGGGCAGAAGAACAAATGTGTATTTCATATCATCACCACAGAGACCTTTTGTGATTTTATTTTCTTTACCTGCCACACATTCAAACTACTTTCTTATCTGGAGAAATCTCTCACTGTATGAGTTGTGGACGGTGAAGGACAAAGAGGTAGATTTGCTTCTTTCTGCTCTCTGACAGCCAAGTGGTAGGCACAAAACCGAGATTTGACCAATCAGACACTTGTGCATTAGACTTTGAATTTTCAGGGAGCTGGCTGACCATGGCGTCACAGCTGTGGGATATGGTGTGGCAGCTGTGCACAGCTGCTGTGCTGTGTGTACAGCACATGCATGGACTGTGTGGCTGCTGGAACACCCCCGGTAGTGCCCCACTTGCATCTCCTACTTCAGTTCTCCCCTCCACTCTCACCCCGAGGTCTGGAGGTCTGTCCCCACAGAGTCCAGATTCTTGGACATTTTCTCGAGGGTTGTGGATGGGGCATGGACTGTTGCTGATCTGTGCTTATTTTCTGGCTTGGGAGTGGTGAGAGGAAAGTGAGCCGAGAAGAGGGAGAGCTGGAGAGGTGGTCCCATGAGGCATGAAGTGGCAGCTGCAGCAGCAGGAACAATGGCAGTGGGGCTTGCAACCCTGGGGACATTTTGAGGAGACACTCCCAGTCTCTCTGGGTGGCCAGGGGAAGCCGGGTGGCTTCTCCAGTGGCAGCCACCAGCAGAGCAGTCCTGCAGCAGAGGTGCAGGCCTGGGGAGTGAAGGGTATGCCTGAGACGGTACTGGCTGGGGCTCAGTACGGCGATTAGAATACATGTGCTGAGCAATTCCCAGGGCAGAGACTGCTTTACTCAGCTTCAGATGCACCCGGCCCTCAGGGGATGAAAGCTGAGACAAAGGGCTGGAACTCACAGAGAGAGTCAGACCTATTTGCAGCCCAATGTTTGATCCACAGGGGAATAGTTCTGGGAACTTATGTTCTATCAGCAACATCAATCAGGGACAGGGCTGGAACTGAATGAATCACCCCAGCCCCTATAAAGTACTCAGGTTGTCAGGCCTCACCTCCCCCGCCAAACAGTGACAGAGACTGGCGGACTGGCTGAGGAGTCACAGACCCGCCCTGTGACCCAGGCAGGTGCAAACCTCTGGAGCATCTGCTCATTGGAGGGAAATGGATCACAGCTCTATGGGGTTACCAGAACCTGAGTGTGACACAGGGGCAAGGTGGGGATGGAGGCATCAACCTTCCCAGACTAATTTACTTGCTAGGGGGGCCCTCCTGAGCTCACAGAGCACTGGAGCAAATTATACTGGAGCTACCATCAGACTCCTGCTATCTAGTTGCCAGAGACTTTTCAACTCTTTTATTTGAGGACGGTGCTGCTGGGGACAATTGACTGGGACCTCTTCAACTGGGCCAATCACCCAAGGACTTTCCAAAGTGGTACCCTGGCTGTGTGGTAGTGGGAAGGTTTGATTTTCCTTTTCCAATTGTTGCCTGTGGAGGGTGTGGTGACCTAACTGCTGGTATTTCTCCACAGCTCAGACTTCAACACAGAGTAACTGATTCTCTAGGGTAAGACAGACAACAGCTGAGAATAAGATAAAGCCACTTAACCCCACCAGACCAAGAAGCTCCCCAGTTTAACAGGCAGTAGCACTGTACAGGTCCTTGGCAAAACCGTAAGGGAAAAAGTACAGACACCAGTCCCAGCTTTCAGGCAAAGGATTGCTCATTCACTACTCCTAGAACCCCCAACCCAACATATGCTTATCTACTCATCCAGCCAAACGGTGCAAAATAAATATGGGGCGGAATCAGCACAAAAGCTCTGGAAACATGAACAACCAGAGTAGATCAAAGCCCCCCAAGGAACAATTTGGCGGACACAAAAGATGATCCTATGCATAAACAGATGGCTGAGATGTCAGAAATCGAATTCAGAATTTGGATTGCAAACAAGATCAATAAAATAGAGGAAAAATTGGAATTAGAAATTCTGGGAGCATTTCAAAAATTGTCTCAAGAAGTCAAGTGATTCAAAGACCAAATGACCAAAGATTTTGACACATTGAGACAAGAAGTTGCAGCCCTCTAAGATCTGAGAAATACAGTAGAATCCCTCAGTAACAGAATGGAGCAAGCAGAAGAAAGGATTTCTGACATGGAAGACACAGCTTCGAACGCTCCCAAACCTACAAAGAGCTAGAGAAAAGGAAGGCAAAAATGGATCATTCTCTCAGACAGCTTTTGGATAACTCGAAGAAAACCAATATTTGTCTCATAGGGATACCTGAAAACGACAAAGTGGCATCACAGGGCCCAGAGTCTCTTCTTTATGAGATTATGAAAGAGAATTTTCCAGACATGCCAAGAGATTCTTAAATTTAGATAGCAGACAGTTTCAGGACCCCAGCATGACTCAACCTGAATAAGACATCCCCGAGGCACATTATAATTAAGTTCACTAAAGTTAATATAAAAGAGAAAATTCTGAAAGCAACCAGACGTAAGAAAACTATTACCTACAAGGAGAAGAATATTAGAATAACTGCAGATCTCTCTGATCAAATCTTTCAACCTAGAAGAGAATGGGAATCTACTTTTAATCTCCTAAAAAAAAAGAACTTTCAACCCAGGATCCTGTATCCAGCTAAACTGAGTTTCATCTATGATGGAGAAATTAAATACTTTAATGACATCCACATGCTGAAGAAGTTTACTATAAACCAGCTCTCCAGGATATTCTCAAACCTATCCTCCATAATAACCAGCGTCATCCTCCACCATAAAAGTTTTCTCACCCAGAAACTTCTTACCAAATTCAAACTTCCACAGTGATGAAAGGATTAAAAATGTCCACTAGATTTTCTACAGATTTATCAATAT
>CAUYRH010067669.1:0-19726 GCA_963574655.1 Perodicticus potto
TTTTTTTTTTTTTTGAGACAGAGCCTCAAGCTGTCACCCTGGATAGAGTGCTGTGACATCACAGCTCACAGCAACCTCCAATTCCTGGGCTCAAGCGAGTCTCTTGCCTCTGCCTCCCAAGTAGCTGGGACTGCAGGCGCCTGCCACAATTCCCGGCCATTTCTTGGTTGCAGCCGTCATTGTTGTTTGGCAGGCCCGGGCTGGATTCGAACTCGCCAGCTCAGGTGTACGTGGTTGGTGCTTTAGCCCATTGACCCACAGGCACCGAGCCAGAATAATACATTCTTGGTAGAAATGTTATTTTATATAAGTCTAGAGAGTTGTACATACATTTTGAGAAAAATTCGCTACTTAATATCTTTTATGTTACAAAAAAATGCCTCCCAAATTCCATTTTATTTTTACATTTTGAGACAGAGAGTAGAATGGTGGTTATTGTTAGCATTTTCTGGACAATCATCATACAGAAATGAATTCCTGGTTCTTCTATTCTAACAAATCTTTAGTTATCTTAAAGGTATTTTAGTTTATGTTTCTCACTTGTATGCACAGTTCAGAAAGACCCCAACATCCTCTCTAGTGATTATCAATACAAGGGGCATTTTGGCTTTGACAGTAGAAATTCTTGTTCAGCTTTTCCAATGTTCCTTTAGGCAAAGCATATATTCTGAATCTCAATGACTCTGTCTCCAACAGATCCAATTCCTTACACATTTGCAAAAGAATTTCTTTAAGACATTTATCCAACTTACTATTTTAATTAAAAGTTATCAGTATTTCTTTCCACCCCAACATTTACTGATAGTTTTATTTAATTTTTATATTGAAGCCAGTGGGCATCACTGTAAGTGAGTAAATAAGGAAAAATGATGTGATTCGAGATTTAAGACAATCCAAAAGGAAGAATCAAGAGGACAGATGCTTGAAGGGAACAAAATGGTCCGGCCAGGAGAAAACTCTTGGTGAGAGATAGTGAGTGGCAATGAAGAATAAGGCAAGGACGTGGTCTTGTGAAATTCAAAAGACATAAAATTTGGAGGAGTTTGTGAGGAACCGGAGATGTGAAAGCTAGGCGACTATGTTAGGGACACTGGTTGTGAAGACCCGAGTGAACAAATGCAATGGAGGTGTTTGTTTACAGGATGGAAAGAGAGTTGAGTACTGTTTTAAAATAGAGCAGTGGAGGAATGAAAAATATATCGAATACATAAAATAGAGATATATCGAAAGGATGCAAAATTCTAGAAAAAGCAGTAAACAGTATGAAAATGATTACAAGGTGAGAAGTTGGACATGGGAGGAATAAGGACAGAGCAACTTTTGAGATGGGAGATAAATTGACAAAGATGAATGAGGAAGGGATGGGTAAATTTTGATGCAGGTGGAAGGGTGAGGTGTGATGTCTCAGGCCCATCGGCTCATCAGCCAGAATCAGGTTGTTCTGTGCCTAGAGCAGACTCCCCGCAGGCAATACAAATGCGTCATAAAACCTCAGTTACCCTCCTCTCACTTTCACACTAACTCCAATTTCTAAACGTCCTGTTTCATTCCTGCCAGTCTGCTGCTTTGTTCTTCACTCCTAAAGGCAGAAATACGAGAAAATAGACATAACGTTAGGAAGCCTGACAGCCAGTGAAGTGATGTGTTACTTAAAATGAAAATTACCAAAGCAAACAAACATTGATACCCAAACGTAATACCAATTAAACTTAAAAAATAAATTCAAAAGAAAATTAGTAAATTTGTGCATGTTCACCAATTTACAATAATAATCAAATAGACAATGGAAATGAACTTAACCTAGAATTCACTGGTGTCTTATATACTAAACTCTTTTCTTATTAGATAAGGTTAGATTCTAACATGTTTGCCTAAATAGCATCGTGGTGTATATAAAGAAAAGCTAAAAATGCATTTTTTTTGGTTGTTGCTCAGGCTGATGTTTAATGGTTTCTCTAAAGCATTAGGAAGTTCCATTAGGTGGGTCCCCTGAGTATGCTGGGTTTTCTCTGAAATATTACCGTCCTGGTGGGTTGTGTTAGTATTTGTGGCTAAATGTCTAATACCAAGCCCCGGGAATCACGTGTAAGAGCACAACTCTGGAATTTAGGGGACCGATGGCACATTCTGATTTCTGGCAACTGCTCAGTGCACATGTGAATGAAGCTTTGGAAAATTGTACTGGAGGTTTTGATTATTCCTTTGTGAAACAGAGATAACAGTACAAAACAGTGAGTCAAATAAACCAAAACGTGTATGTGTTACATTTATGGCATGATATCAGATACGTAGAATCTCCAGTGTTCCTTAAAGAGAACAGACCTTAAAGGAAAACTGCCTAATTTTGAATCTATACCACTGCTTAGCTGTGCAAAAAGGGGTAACTTTTTGAACCAATTCCTCACAGTAATGAAGGGTTAATAATGCTAGTTTTCTCAAAGTGTTATTATGAGAATAAACCAAATATTATTGGTTTCAGATGTATTTGTCCTAATCCTATATATTTGTGTGACCATCTCTGGGAAAGTGTCATTGAAAAATAATCTGAGTGTTCACCAAAAGGAATTCTACAAAAATACTTTCTAAAATAATAGGAAACTAAAGATTTTCTTATGTGCTAAAAGAGAAATATATTACTTGTACTAGAGCTGATGAAAGTCCAGATAGTTGTTTTTCATATTGATCCATCCTCAGTGCACTATGAATTGAATGTAAATCAAAAGAAAATTCGTAGGAGTAACCTTGCTTTTCATCCTGCTGGAGAACACTCTGAGATTCAGAATTTTGTGATATCATAGGAAATGTGTTTGATTCCCTGACGGAGCTTGTATTCGGCTTTCCTAGGACATACATGGTTAGCTTTGATCTCTCTTTATGATAGTGAGACTATTCTTTGAGTGTTTGTAGCTACCTAACCTAAGAAGTTATTATAATCACTTACATTCGACAATACAAACTTTTCTCCTTTCCAGAATATTGTACAGGTTATTTTAGGAAGAACAAAGATATATGCATAAAAGTTTAAATTTGAGGCTGTTTCTGTCTGTCGTGGGATGAAAAAATAAAAATAGATGATTATGAAATATATAAATAGATAATTTAACGCAAGACATTACCCTTTTTATTGATCAGACATATAGCAGGTTGTCAGCAATTGCTCACTCATAATACAGAGGATTGTAGTTTGTTTACAGTTGCTCAGATGTGAATTTAGAAAGATTTTCTTTTTTTCAGTATCTTGCAGGAGTAATTGGTGATTTACTTATGTTTTATACAACTCTAGTATATGGCTTATCAGATTGGTTATAAAGTCTAGACTTTGTGCACTTTTCAGAGATTGGTGTTATTTAGTTCCATATGTCAAAGGCCTCGCAGAGTGCCTGAAACATAGCAGGTATGTGAGAGGAAAATGCCAGAAACATACCAAGGAATAGATCAAAAACACATAAATTCAATTATAAACTCCTTTACCAGACTATAGTTGGTTGGAATTTAAGACTCTACATCTTATCTCATGAGTAACATTAATTCTAGGTTATAAAATTGATATTGGGGAATTTGAAGAGCCTAATCAACTTGATTTCAAATACAGCCTGGATTATCATTTTCTTAAAGTGAAAACTACATTTTTAGAATATTAATACCGTATTTTATTATGTATGCTTTGTATTTTATCAAGTTTGCTTCTAAATGTTGGATAATAATGATAACTAATTTGATTTATACAGGCCCTTATGGGTATTTTTGTAATTTATTTTATGATTATCATCTCATTAAATACAGCAGAGCATACTTTCACTATTATCCTTAAAAAATGAACTAAAATCCAACCCCAGGTTTCTTATACCAGCACTAGTATATAAAACCACTCTTATAAAAATGAATGTTATTTAGAATCTTTATTCCTTTTAATTAGAATATTTCAAACACTTAAATGCACGGTGCTTCTTTTCTTTGGAAGTTTTTGGCTGGGGCTGGGTTTAAACCCACCACCTCTGGCATATGGGGCCAGCGCCCTACTCCTTTGAGCCACAGACACTGCCCTGCATGGTGTTTCTTATACTTTTATCTCACTGTTAAAATTTGGAAGGCCTGGGTGGCGCCTGTGGCTCATTGAGTAGGGCGCCGGCCCCATATACCGAAGGTGGCGGGTTCAAACGCGGCCTCGGCTGAACTGCAAAACAGAAAAATAGCCAGGCGTTGTGGTGGGTGCCTGTAGTTCCAGCTATTCAGAAGGCTGAGGCAAGAGAATCGCCTAAGCCCAGGAGTTAGAGGTAGCTGCGTGATGCCACGGGACTATACTGAGGGCAATAAAGTGAGACTCTGTCTCTATAAAAAAAAAAAAAAAAAAACATTGGAAGGCCTCATTCTATGCTTTTCTTGCTGTTAATGTCTTTGAACAAGTTTTCCCAGGGAAAATCAAGAACATCATGAGGTAATACTGATAATATTCTAATTTTATCAATGAGAAAACAAAGGCTCACAGAGACTAATCATCCAACCTCGATCTCAAAACTAGATCACTGGCAACTGAGGTCTTCAAGTCTCCTGTACCTCGGCCCTGGAATTTGAGAACCTGTCCATCACTTCACATCTTCTGATGAAGTTCTAATACCAATCCACTCATGTTTATAAGAACATGTCAAAAATATATGGAAACTCTATTTTTACTGTTTAATTCAATCACCTCTGAAAAATAAAATAAATAAAAATTAAAAATGTAACATTTATTTGAACTTAAAGAAAGCACTAACTAAAGACTTGAGAATCAAAATTAATTACCAGACAAAGATCTGCTTCCTTATTTAACATTCCCTGAATTAGCCTTTGTGTGAAACGAGACATGAGGAAGGTGAGATTTCATAGTATTTGCTAAGTTCAGTCCTGGCCCTGTTACATTTCACATGCAAGGTTTATAACCACATTCTGAAAGAAAGAGCACCAATATCATCAGAAGGTGACAGTTTTATTCAATGGTAAACAAGAGAGGCAGTGCCTAATCAAACCTTGTTCTTTAGTTTATTGAAAGGAAGGTTGCAGTTGAGAGATAAAATCATTTTTCCCTTATGACTTTCTCATGGCCTCACACTCAGTATTTTTTTTTTTTTTTTTGTAGAGACAGAGTCTCACTTTATCCCCCTCGGTAGAGTGCCGTGGCATCACAGCTCACAGCAACCTCCAACTCCTGGGCTTAGGTGATTCTCTTGCCTCAGCCTCCGAAGAGCTGGGACTACAGGCGCCCGCCACAACGCCCAGCTAGCACACTCAGTATTTTTGCTGCTGTATCATAAGCCACACTAGTGAATCATGGCAGGGTGTATGGATCCAAAACACTCATGACTATGTGCAAAAGGCCTTTCACCTAATCACAGAAAATATGTCTCTGTATTATGATCTTTCATGAAAGAATATTCAGGTTATAATTTTAGTAGCAACCCCGGTTAGCAGAAGTATATCCTAACAACTGAACATGTTTTTTTCTGAATCATGGATTTAACAAATATTTTGCAAGTGTTTTGAGTGTACCAAGTTTTTGTTAGTAATCTACAGGCCTTATTTCTTTTAGTCATTGTAACTATCACGATAATATCTTTGTTCACACTCAAGGAGTTGGATATCTCTTTAGAAGGTATCTTTAGAAGATACTTCTTTGTGTCACTGTGTTTCCTCCAAGGGTTACAAAATAGAATTAGTTTTGTAAGAAATTTATTTGGGGAGAATGTGAGGCTTGAAGAGCCGTCTGATGCAGATCTGACCTCTCTGAAAGAGTGTGGGAATAAAGACAGTTTAGATACAGAATGGCTCTGACTGCTGTGCAGTGCCACGAAATCTTTGGCAATATCAGTGGGTAGTGATTAAACCAAAGTTATCCAGAAGAAGAGTCCCCTAGTTCATGGGAATGGGCTACCCTAACATCCCTACTGCGTCATATGCTGGTGGGATCACCGCTTACCAGTTGGGATCACTAGTCAATTACACTCGCTGCCCTAGGAAATCGGAAAGGTCAAATAGACTAGGTCGCTCATTTTGCTAAAGTAGATATCAAATTTCTCAAGAACTTCAGGTTCTTGCTGAACTGTGGCTTCTACATCTCCTGGATATACCATGTCTTTCCATTTTAAGATAATTCCTTCATTTATTTTCTCCAATAGCTGAAAAAGCTCATTAATGTTATGAAAGACTAACAGAATATCAAATTACTCATGCTCTTGATATCAACTCAAAAGGGCAGAATTAAAACTCGGTCAGTAAGGCTGGTGTATTATTGTGGAGACAGAGCAGGTAGATACGTGTATTATGTCTGTGAAAGTCATTCTGATGCTAGTATTTTTTTTTTCTCTTCCTGTGTCTTTCAATTAAGAGCAAATAAAGATAAATGACATGAGCACATGGGAGCCTGTGAAACTGAGCACGTCACAGATGTAGAGGTCCAGCATTTGGAATGTGTTCATATTTCTTCACAATGTAAAGATGTGGGAAACTGATTGCTATTCTTTCACAGTTCTCCTTCCTTCTTCTCCCTCAATTTTCACAGTTCTACCCTTCTCAATATTTACCATGGCCTCATTATGTGTAAAGCGCATGGAAAAGCAAAGATCATTTAAAAAATTGTATGATGTTCATTCTCTAATAATCGAGAGCTAATTATACACATTGCACACTATTAATTATTACACTTGGGCACGGAGAAGGAAAAATTGCTAGAAATCAAGAGTCTGGAAGTGAGTAGGAGAGGAGGGGTAAGAACCTATCTATGGGGTGATGGGCACACACTTGTAAACTGGCTAAAACATTATAAAAGCTACACATGTAACAAAACAATTTGTACCCCTTAATATTTTGAAATTTAAAAATCATCTGTGATCAAACTACTCTCTCCATATATAAATTCTAAAAATATTACCCAATCATTTTGTATATATAACATATGAAATATGAAACATATATTATTTATATATTAATAAAATTCTGAAATGTTTTCTATTTTATTGGAGACATTTGGTTACATCAAATACGGCTGAATTTCTATATTTAGGGGGGAGTATAGGCTCTCTTCTCAGTTTTTCTCCTCACATAACTATCGTCATTTTGCCCTGGCATGCATCCCTTTATAATTTTCTTGACATTTCCTTATTGGTGAAAAGTTATAGTAGACACAGAGGCACATAGTGGAAGAAAATGTCACCATCTTAATTAAAATTTCTTAGAAATATATTGCTCTTGTTTCTGGTTCTATAAGGTACTTTTATGGAGTTTTGAATAATGAAGGGTAATTATTTAAAAAGTAAATGAACATAGATTTGTGTGAAAAGGTATTAATTAGAACATTAGGAGAAAAAATATATAATGACAGAATATTGGCCCAAGTAAAAGTGAATATTCACAATGGACTATCTAGCACATACTTTTAAAGGGCTTCAAAATAACTTCTGAGAGCATAAAGAAATACTCAACAACTAAAACGTAGAAGAGCATGGATTCCTCCTAAGTAGGATACGAACATGATGACATTCTTGGCTTATCTACAAAAATAACACAATAGTGCAAAAGCCCACACAAACAAGTGTTTATTTATTAAAATCAAAATTATTGTTCTGTTCATTTGTTCTTTTTGTATAGAGGAACATGTTTAATAATATTACTCATGGCTTAAGACTTACTATTGTTTCATTAAAATTAAAGTTTTGTAATTATTATCACAATTTTTCCGAAAAAGAATAACGAATTTATCAGATGAAAATGAGTTGGAGGGTGGAGCCTTTGGCTCAGTGGGTAAGGCGCTGGCCCCATATACCAAGGGTGGTGGGTTCAAATCTGGCCCCAGTCAAACTGCAACAAAAAATAACCAGGCATTGTGGCAGGTGCCTATAGTCCCAGCTACTCAGGAGGCTGAGTCAAGAGAATAGCCTAAGCCCAGAATCTGGAAGTTGATGTGAGCTGTGATGCCATAGCACTCTGCTGAAGGCAATAAAGTAAGACTCTGTCTCAAAGAAAAAAAAAGAAAAAGAAAGAAAATGAGTTGGAATTCATGAAATATGTAATTCAAAATTATATTTTGGCTTGCATTTTTCTTACTATTTTGTCATCTTTTAAATTCTTATATTTTGATTATCCAATTTACATTTTTGACAGTTAAATTCTGCTTGAAAAAAATCTATTGAATAAAGATTTCCATTCTCTTCAATATGAATACTTTTCTAAATTTATTGTGAATTGCATAGGGGAATTGAACACATTCACAAATGATTCAGAACACAAAATAATTTTACTGAATATTATGTACGTCAGTAATTTATGTCCCTAACAGTCCCTAATAACTTTAATTCATAATTTCCCATTGTCTCTGTAGGGAAAAATTCTAATTTATATTGTAGTTTTAGAATTATTTTATTAAGCAAGTAATCATTGACCTTCCTCTATGTGAAAGGCAATATTGCAATATCTTTAGGGAATTCAACATCATTTAATCACGGTGAGATATGTTCTCATTTTACAGCTTCAAGTTAGGCCAATAAAATACATTGGGTAAGACAAACAAAACTGGTGTGGAATCCAGTTCCTAGTAGAATGCATTGGCTTTTTCATTGTAATCAGCAGCAGCAGCATCAATATTTTATCACTTTACAAAGAATGTGATAAATATTAAACATGGATTTATCCTTCTTATTCATCCAATAATCTTTTTAAAAGCTACCTTTTTTTTTGGTCATTTTACAGTTAAAGAGCTCTGATGTGTATTTAATTTGTATATACTCGCCTGGGTTATAGACTTGGCAAATGGCAAAGCCAAGATGACTAATTACCCAAATGCTTTAATTTGAATACTTTTGTTCTCCCCAAATTCATGTTCAGACATAATCTCTCATGCAACAGTAGTAAGAGTGTGGCCTTTAGGACGATTGAGTCATAATGGCTGTGTCCTCATGATAGGGTTTGGGTGCCTTTATGAAAGAGCTTGACAGAGCGAGTCTGCTCCTTTTTCCCTCTTTCCCGTTCATCTGTGATGTGACGATACAGTGCTCCTCCCTTCTGGAGGAGGCAGCCACAAGCAGCATCTTGGAAGCAGAAAGAAAAAACTATCCATGGCCAGCGCCTTGATCTTGAACTTCCAAGCCCCCAGACCATGATGAATAAACTTGTATTATTTATAATTTACTCAGTCTGGGGTATTATGTTGTAGCAGTACAAAGAGACCAAGACATCATTTCTGCTTTTTATGTTGTGTCCCAAACAATCCTAAATTTTGCAGGGCAAAAAGCCCCACACATTTTATGATACTGAGGATTCTGAAGGTCAGGAATCTGAACATGGTTAATGAACCACAATGGCCGAGGTGTGGAATTATCTGGAGAATGACATGACGGGAAGGAAGCTGGAATTACCTGGACGTTTCTGCACTCACTTGTGTGGAGACTGGGCAGAGATGACTCAGAGGACAGACTCCACTATGCTAAAGACCGGAACACTGACTTAGAGCCTCTCCACTTAGGCTTCTTCACAGAATAAAAGGTTAGGCAGACTGTTTTTGTGATAAACCTACGTCTCCAAGGGGGAGTATTTCAGAGAATAGACAAAGACGGCTAGTCTTTTTATGACTCTGTCTTAAAAGTCATCTAGTGTCTTTTATACTATTGCCAATGGTCAAGGTTATCAAAACCTGCCCATATTCAAAGAAAAGGGACATAGACCCCATATCTTGTCAGAAAGAATATCAAAGAGTATGAGGCTTTATTTTAAACTATCACAACTAAAGAAGTAGAATTAAATAGAAGCAGTTACAGTTCAAGTGCCCAGTGACTAGGAAGTGGTAAAGAAATCATAACTATTTTTAGTTTGTGTATTTTTAAAACTATAGGACTACATTTCCCCAATTTTACTTTTATAGACATCATCCTTGACAGAAATATAGTTTAGAATATTATCAGTAGAAAATGAATGGCTTCAATTCATTGTTTTGACCTTTATGATATGATCTGACCCAATGCTAGCAAAATTATGAGTTATTTACCTGCCATAAACTAATATGAATACATTGAACTTTTACTATCTCCTTTGAAGGAGTTCAAGTATCCTGTGACTAACATGGCTCAAGAAACAGTTGAATGGATATACATGTGCAGAATACCTATAATTACTCAATTATGATTAGCTTCTTAAATACATAGCTTAGCTTAGCTATTAACTCCTAACTAAATAAAAGAATATAAATTGAGCCCATTTTTATACTATATGCTTCTGAGAATTTACCAATGATGTCGTTAAATGAACATATCATAGTAATTGAGTTCATTATGAATAGCAAACCACTGAGGGCAGTGGACGTATAGTTGTCATTTTAGTGTCCTCCATTTTTGCCTTAATACAACTGACTATCAAGAAACACTTGACAAAGGACAAAGTCATAAGCTAATGGATCTGACAGAGGAAATGGCTTTGTGGAAGGCAAATCATAATGTGTGCATGGCAGCTGTATCGCTCCCAAAGGCTCTTCACATGCTCAAACTCATTCTATCATGAAAAGAAAGCATATTCCTTTTAGTGTAAGCAACAATCATGAATTTTTCTAAGACAAAAGAACATTTTCATGTGCTTCCCATATTTCATCACTAGTTAAATGTATGCGGTGAATTTCAGTGCCACAAATGGGAACAGAGTTGCCATAATTCAAAATAATCCATTTCTCTACTTCTGTGAATTATTCCCTTTAGGGAATAGGGAAGAAAAACTAAGCAAGAGTCAATAGATAAGTGAGCATGGCGTTCCATCCATTTAGTCCACGGTGAGTATGTAAAATATTCTAATTCCCATTTTAAAGTGAAACATGTGAGACTCTGAGTGCCTTTGCATGGATGGTAATACAATTATTACATTTAAGTAATCTAAGACACGCTAGTTCTTAATTTTGTTTAAATTTAAAACGTAAACATCTTTACTTTTTAATAAACTTGCATAAATTGTCTAGATCTTAATTAAAATGCAAAATGGGCACCTGAAAGGAGTTAAAGAACTTTCTCCTTAGTAACCCTTCACGGTATTGGAAAAGCAAACTACCAATGTACTCAATCCTAATTTGAACTGGTAGATGAACAGCACGCAGCAGGAGAGAACAACTGAATTCAGGGGGCGTGGTCAGGAATGGGCATTAAAGGTCTCTCACCTAATGGGCTTAATGGGAGGGCACATGGCGCACTTCCTGGATGAGAGTCTTCAACTTGTACTCTACATAACAAATGCAAAAAAAAAAAAGTAACCTAATCATGAGGACCCTCATATCAAACGGAAATCAATCAATCAGTCAATTCATCATCAATCCATCTTAGACTAAAAATAAAATAAAAACAAAATACAGACCATGGATAGCACACAACAGGGAGTTCCCGGAATACCTAAGTATAGACACAGGGGCAGGATTTGCTACCCTGTTTCACTAGACACTATTTTCATGGATTAGTCATTCTATTTATTATTATTATTGGGATTAGAGTCCTTCTTGAATGTCAGTCTGCTTTGCTGAAATCTTAGCCAACACCAATGGACACTTTCCCAGGCCTCTCACTTAAACAAAATGCAATCTCCTCCTACTCACTACGTACGTCTTCCTGGGAGTCTGACCTGAAATACTAAGTTCCAGCTACCTGATATAAATCTTTCCTTCCAAATTCCCAACACGGTTGTTCAACCATGCTTAAACTCACCACACCCTTAGACATTATAAATATTTGGCCATGGCTTGGAGGTTCTTTAGCACTGTGTAGCTGTTGTTATCTCCCAGGCACATCATTTCTCACTCCTTTGTCCCCTGCTAATGTTGCTAAATTCTCAGTAATGGTTCACTGAAGTCCAAAATGTGATAACACCAATACTGAGGCACATATATGTTTTTGGTCTGATGAAGCTTTTACTTAAACTATATCAAAAACAGGCTACTCTAACTTCTCCATATGCTTAAATATTTCATCTAATTCAGTTTCAAGGGTGGTGCCTGTGGCTCAGGGAGTAGGGTGCTGGCCCCATATACTGAGGGTGGTAGGTTCAAGCCCCGGTCCTGGCCAAACTGCAATGAAAACAAAATTCAATTTTGAAATGTGTGAAAATTCATTTAATATGACTATGTTTGGTTCATTTGTTTTTATTTCTTTCAAATTTATCTGTTTGTTAATGCCTTTGAGATCAACTCTTATTTTGAACAAGTATACAATATTATTACCTTTTCATGTTCATATACTCATAGATAGCAGATTACACAATCATAAGCATTTTTAATATCAACTATTCTTTAGATTTCATTAATTGCCTTTATTATAAAAACAAAGATTATGTTTTCTCAAGGACCATGTTATAATGTCCACCATTACATTACATTATTATTTTTCATGTTAGTAAGCTAAATATAGTGAGATTAAGTTGTTTATAAAAGGGGACCCAGTTGATTAACATTTTATGAGTGTTATATTGCATTTCATTAAGATTAATCATACATTTAATTTGAATTTTTGTATATGCATGTATCATTGACTTGTATTTGAGAAATAGCTATTGATTTAAGTATCTACTTATTTCTACATTTTCAAGTTTTTAATTTTTTGCATTTTGATAAGTATACGAGTTACATTTAAACATATATCGTATACTCTATCAAAATAATAAAGTCTGCCAAAACAGATAACATTATTTCTTCATTTTTATATTCCCTTTCCTTCCTCATCCATCCCTTCAATTCAAGAGTATTTCATATATCATCTTAAACCAACAGAGTAGGTGATAGATAACTGTTTTGTGAATTAATGATAATCTAATAAAGGAGAGAGCTTAACAATTTTTCTGGCATACCTTTGAATCTGGCATTACCAAGACCTGATTTCTAAGGTTTCCTGGGGCCACAATCAAAATGGTAAATAACCATGGTAAATAACCATGGAAATGTAAGGAGAATGGTACATTCTTTTTATGCAGTGTCATATACTTTCTCTTCTTAAAAATGACTTTAGATACTCACATCCTGGATTTGGTTTTGGTTTCATTTTGTTTTAATATTCATAATATTTTGAAGAAATTTATAGGTTTCGTGCCTTTTAAAAATAATCTGTGCAGTACAAGCAAGCACATGATCAAGGTTCTAAACTTTCTTGAGACTATATTGTGTTTGCTGAAGCCTGACATTTTAATGCATAAAACTGGAAATGATTCCATGGTAATATTACTGTGATGGGTACAGAAAGGAGCAAAAACAAAGGATTTTATTTTGGAAAAAAGTTGTCTAATGTCACATATTCTAGCTCGTTGGGTGCCACTAAAGGCCCTGTCCATTTGTAGTTCACTAACAAAGTATGATAATTCATCTCCCTGTTTTTATTTGAATGCATTATCCTCCAGAAAAACCTAGCCTATTTTCTGAAGCTGAGAATGAGGATTTTAAAACAAAGCCCCATTCTTCTTGATGCGAAGAATCATCCTTTATTGCAAAATTATGCATCCTTTTATGTTTCACCAGTCACATCTTTCTGTTGTCATCATTACAGAGTTGTATTCTTGGCGTTGGTGTATAGAGCAATAAATTCTGTGAAGCTTTTATTTTACATTCATCAACTGTAAACATTGTTTATTTTCTACTGTGCTGCGATAGCACAAAAATTGTCTCTTAGGAATAATTTTTAATTCTTAAATTTTTTGAGCTTTATATAACCCTGTAACATATTAGGAATTTAACAATAAATAATTTCTCTTGGGTTCTAATTTATTAACTTGAAATTATTCTATTGATTGAACTCTGTTGTTTACAATTGATAAAATGCAAAAGCATATGGTAATGTATAACTAAAAGAATAATTTAAAAATTATGTTAATTAGAACTGCTGCAGCCATCATATTTGTGCCTGTATAGTTATGAGGGGGGTTTCGGAGTATAGGATAGAGAATCATGAAAAGCTCCAGGATCCTAAGGACAGTATTGAACCATAAAATTAACCAACTTTAAACCTCCTCAACTTTAAGGTGTTTTTATGTGATATTATAAACCCTCAGGTTTCAGCCATTCATACTTGGGGCTTCTATAACTTGTAACTAAATGATTTATGGTTAATAAAAATTCCTTAGTGGAATTAGGGAAAAAATACAGTAGAACCTCTGAAAGTTAACCATTCAAAGAACTGTAAAAAACTGTCAACGTACGGAGGCGAACAGCATAAGGAATTAGGCCTACTATACTGATAAGGACATGTGCTTTATTTCTTTATTTCTTGTATAGCTTTTATTCGCTATTGGAGAATATCATACAAAAATCATACATAATAAAAACACAGTAGAATGTAATCCATTCCAGAAATACTCTATTTAGAAATTGTAGTGAAAGGATTGCATCTTAAAAGAATCTAAGCGTACTGCCTTGAATAGTGATTGTTTTTCTAATTTATTAGTAGCAATGTCCAATTTTTGGATTGACTGATAGCAAGAGGTTTGAATGCACTCTGCCACTTACTCACCATGCTATGTTTGGGCAAGTTTCTTAAACTCTGCATAGAATGATTGGTTGCTAGAATATAATAAACGTAATTAATTATGCTTTTCTGGCACATAACAAGAGCTCAGTACACACCAAACATTATTGTACCACCATCCATAAAGAGAAGAGAAAGCAAATTGAGAGTTTTTAAACATACTATTTGGAGGTTTTAAAACAGTGAAGTCCTCATCCCATCCTAAATTAAATTCACACTTTCAGATTTAATCCCACATATACATTTGCTGTTCCATTTGCAAACAGTTTGTATACACATAGATCACAAACTTTTATAAACTTGTATGTTATCAGGTTCCTGAATTACTGTAGGATCTTAAAATTTTTGGCAATACTGCTGTACATAAATAATATACTGACTGAATAATTCCTCAGAAAGTATTAATATAAGAAAACAAATTATTAATGAGTCCTGTTGTAAGCAAGAATTTATTTTGAAATATTAATATAAACATTTATTAATAATGGGGTCATTAGTAATTCAGTTTTATATAGTAATATTCTTCTTCAAAATACTTTGGAAACACTAATGTTGTATTTCTCATAATTAATTTAGAATAATTTCCTCTTCCATAAGTCATGTGTGTGCTGTTGTTTATATTCTTTTTATTTTATTATTTATTAACAATTTTGTTTTGTAGAAATTAAGTTTAGAAACTCAGATAAAGTTATTTTCTTAGTATTCATGGTACTTATTTTTACCTTATATAAAAATTTAATTGAATTGTGAGCCAGTGACTAAGGCTACTAGTACCAACTCTATGTAAGTTATTATTTCCACAGTTGATGAGGTATTAAAAATAAAGAGTTAGTACTTGGTACAACACACTTTTCCACTGTTAAAACTTACTGTGTGGGAAATATTCACATACTATTTTTAATTTGCATAAACCTTATCTTTCACAATCTTAATAATTTGAGATGTTTGAAGAAAATTTCTATTTATAATTGCTATTATTATTTTCTATTATCTAAAATATGAATCTTCCCTAACTTCTTTTATCCCCATGTAAAAACCCAAGCACATCCTTTAAAATAGTTTTCAAGTTTAGTTTCTAGTCTCAACTCCTCTTTACCATCACTTAAAATTCTTTTTACTAAAATTAACCTTGTGCTTACATGTATTATTTTACCATTTTTATAATTTTTCATAGTTTAGAAACATAGACTGTGATATTTTAGGCAAAAATATATGGCATAGAGCAAAGAATTTCTAAAAGAACATAAAAAATTTATAATCCCTTGACGGAGAAAAAGGATACCTTACCTTTATTATCATAAACTGTATTTTGCACATACCCACTTTTATACATTTCCGCAGGATGTTACTGTGCAAATTGTGTTGTGAACCATTTTATTTTAACAGAGTACGAATAGTTGTCATGTCAATAAATCCATTTTGTAAGTGACATTTTAATATTTTATGTTATTATTTAAGTTGCATGGATCATAAAACTGGCATATGTGAACCTGCCAACCAACATAAAGGCATGATTTAGGGCATGATCAGTATTTCTGACATTAGCTGGGTATTCATGCACAATTCCTGTCCTAAATTTTGTGTTTATCAGCTCCAAGCTTTGTCTGCGCGTGTGTGGGTGGGGAGGAAGATATTTTCCCCTAAACACATTTGTCGTTTGGGAATATAGCTAGTTTTGATTGTTGTTATTGTTATAAAAATACTAATATTCTCGAATTTTCTGGAACTGTTTTTTTCACCAGCTATTTATTTCTATGACATATCCATGTTTGTTGCTTGTAGTGGTACTTCTATTAATTTTCACTGCTGACTTGATGTATGAGATAATTCTATTATTTCTTTATCTATTCCCCTATTGATAGGCAGCTCGGGTAGTTCAGCTTTGGCTATTATTAAAAAATACAAATATGACCCTCGTGTTCCATACCTCTGAGGGCAGCCGTAGACAACTAGCCTAGAATATGTAATTGGAATGAACCTGCAAGATCAAAGGCCAATACTGACAATTTTTCAAAAAAAATGTACGTGTTCAAAGTTTATTTTACTTAACCATTGCGGATGTATCACTCTTATTCCACATACACACACACATACACCTTGTTATTTTAAGCCTTAATTTACTTTATCTGTTATAAAATGGTAGTTTACTTGGGTCTTAAATTGCATTTTCTTTACTAAGTTAGTTACTAAGGAGATAAAGCCATCTCTTCCTAATTTAATCAATGATTTGCTTTCTTTTCTCTTGTAAACATGACTATTTATGTCTTTATCTTTTCTTATTTAAATTTTCTCACTTATTCATTTGTAGGAACCTTTCTATATTCTGGATATAAGTAGGAAATTAGATATTTATACATGTGTGCACACACACACACACATTATTATTATGAGGACAATTGTGAGACCAGACTCAGAGCTATTTCCCATGTGTGCCACATTTACCCTTCCTGTTAATTCTTCTGGATATTCCACTTCTAAGGAAAGAACTTTATATATCACTTATTCTAATTTCATCCTGTTATATATTAAAAATATGCACAAACTCAAGAAAAAATAAAGCTAAATTAACAAAAACCCACATACTAAATATGCATGCTATCTTTAACAGGCCAAGAAGAAGACTAAGATGTATTATTTATTCCAGAATTCTTGATTTGACAAATATCCCATTAGTGATTATTGTTTTATATGTTTACAAAACAGTTTCTTTAATCAAACTTTTGTAATGTTTGAGTACTATTCAAAAGATTTAGACTTTAGGCACTTTTATTTTATCAGAGAAATAAGGCAGATCTTGGATATCTTATTAAGGGACTATTAAATTATTTTGCCTAGCATGCAATCATGAAATATTCAAGAGCTAGGAAAATGAGTCTCTAATAAATTCTAAATTATTATTATTAGTAGTTTTTGAGAAAGAGTTTCACTTGTTGGCCCTTTGGTAGAGTGCCATGGTGTCACTGCTCACAGCAACCTCAAACTCTTGGGCTGAAGTGATTCTCTTGCCTCAGCCTGATAAGTAGCTGGGACTACAAGTGCCCACAACAATGCTTGGCTATTTTTAGAGATGGGGTCTTTCTTTTGCTTCAGGCTGGTCTCACACCTGTCAGCTCAGATAATCCACCAGCCCCAGCCTCCCAGAGTGCTAGGATTATGGCGTGAGCTAACATGCCTGGCCCCCATTCTAAACTATTGTAAAGATTAGTAGTTTCAGTTTCCTATTATTGTTGTAACAGACTGCCACAAATTTGATGGCTTAGAACAACAGGAACATTTTTTTCTTATACATCTGGAGGCTATAAATCTGAAATCTGGGGGCCTTAGTGGAAAATCTGTTCTCTGTGACTTTTGGCTCTTGACGGTTGCCTGTGTGTTCAAGGGCTCTTGGCTACGTCATTTCTATTCTGCTCTTATTTGCACGTGGCCTTCTATACCTGAGTAAACATCTCTCCGGTTCTATCTCATAAGGACAATTGTGATGACATTTAGGACACACATGGATAAGTAGTCTAGAGTGCTATGGACTGAATGGTGTCCTCCCAAAGTTCATATGTTGAAGCCCTCGTGACTATTTTAAATAAAGTCAGGGAGAGGCCCTAATATAATAGGATTAAGGTCCTTATGTTACATAAAATGAGACCAGAGGTTTTTTTTTTTCTTTTGCCCTATGCTGTGAGAATAATGTTAAATTGGGCATGTCAAGTTAGGAAGAGAACTTTCACAAGAAACTGACTGTGTTGGACATTGTTTGGGTATTTCTAGCCTCCAGAACTGTGAGAAAATAGATTGATGTTGTTTTAAGCCACCCGGTCTTTGGCAGGCAGAGATGACTAATACAGAGGAGAATTTCATCAACTAAAGATGCTTAACTTCATGACATTCTTTTATTAATATTAGGTAATTAATGCAAAATCTCCTATCAGAGTTTTCTCGGCTATTGAAGGTCTTAGTTCTTGCCATCAAAGAATGAAAAAAAGACATAGCTTAAGGAAGCAAGAAGCAAAGATTATTAAAGCAAAAGTTCACTCTTCAAGGGCTAAGAGCAGGCACTCGTCTGAGCAGATTGTGGCCCTGGGGTCTCGTTGGATTTCTAATCAGCAAGCAGATACAGTCTGCTGCAAAAGGGGTAGCAGGGAACACCTATCTCAGTGGGTGGTGGCACTGGGGTTTCCGTGTCATCCCTATTTCTCCGGCCTGCACCCTCCTCCTTCCGACATTGTCTCTTCTCCGTTCTTTTCTTGGCCAATGGAGATGTTGTCTTCTTCCTGCTGGGTGGCCAGGTTTATGGTTTACCCTGGATGTGTCATGGTGTCCAAATCCCACCAGCTCTGGTGGTGTGGGGTTATTTGGTTATTCTTGATCTTTTGTGGGTCAATATAAATTTTAGAATTATTAATTATTGTTTTTGTTCCTAGAGATACACAGGGTAAGTCAGAGGTAAGAGTCCAGAACAAAGAGAAGATAAAAGAAAAAGAGAGTATGAGAAAGAAAAATGCTAAGGGACTTCTGGAATTCAATCAATGCAGTTAAATATTTTGAAGTAAAACACATAGAAATGTATTTACTTTATGTTTTTTATGCATGTGTGTGTATGTATATACACATATATACATACATATATATAATTTGTTATTCCCATTATCCATCTTTTGCATAATTTTATATAGGAATTTTATATAGAAATTTTGTGTTTAGTTTAATAAACTTAATTGCTTTATTTTCTGTTTTCTAATATTAAATTGTATTTTTTTTACGTTTAATAATCATTTTTATTTGTTATCCTTGGTTCTTATTTTTATAAATATTTTTCTTGTGTGTGAAAATGTTCCCTTGCTAGGGCGGCGCCTGTGGCTCAAAGGAGTAGGGTGCCGGCCCCATATGCCGGAGGTGGCTGGTTCAAACCCAGCCCCGGCCAAAAATCAAAAATGTTCCCTTGCTAAACAACATAATTGTCTTTGGAAAATGAAAAGAGTGTTTTCTAGAAAGTGCTACAGGTGGAAAACCTAGGAGAGATTTGAGCAATGTGACCTGGTCGCATCTCTGTCTCATTCTTCCTGTGCCTCCAGTGGTTAGAAACATGGTTTCTTCTCCCTGCACCATCCACTGTGACCAAAGCTTCAGACTCAGGAAAATTAGTTTTCAACAGTTGACTTTTGTCTACCCTCACCAGTACCCACATGGATGAGTGTTCACACCAATATTTAAATTAGTTCTGCTTAAGAAGTATGCAC